>CANXYI012230052.1:0-10785 GCA_948208565.1 Hura crepitans | reverse complement strand
ATTTATTCCTAATGGTCACCTTATTCAACTATCTGTAGTCTACACACAACTGTAGGTGCCATCTTTCTTTTTCACAAATAGTACTGGTGCTCCTTAAGGTGAGACGTTCAATCTGATAATGCCTTTATCAAGTAGCTCATGTTATTGTACCTTTAATTCTTTTAGTTTAGTAGGTATAACCCTTGTATAGAGCTATGGATAGAAGTAACTCATTTAAAACAGATCAAGAAATTCTAACACTATTGATATCTCATTAATGTTTAGTTCATTCTTCTGAGTGTCCACCACATGAGCTAGATATGCTAAAAAACCCTTTCTTATCAATGGTCTAGCTATGACTATTGAGATGACATTAGATAAAAAAACTGTTCTTTCACTAATTACTATGATTTCAGCCCCATCTACTATTTTCAGTGTAATTCTCTTCTATCTACAATCCACTACTATTTGATCTTTAAACAACCAATCTATACCTAAGATGATATTAAACTTATCAAATGGTAACTCAATAAGATCCATAAGGAATTCATGTCCTTGAATAGTTAAGGGACAATCTCCATATATTCTATTAACAACCACATGTTGTCTTATAGGGTTGCTAACTATAATTTCTAAGTCAAGTGGTTTTAATTCTAACCCCCTATATTATGCTTGCACAGTGCAAATATAAGAATGTGTTAATCCTAGATCAATTAAAGCCAAAGTAGCTAATTTAAAGAGATAGAATGTATTCACTATCACATCTTAAGAAGTAGCCTCTCTCATGCTTGAATAACATATTGATAAGATAATGCTCTTGCCTCTCCTCTTTTAATTATCTTTGATTGGCTTTTTGACAACTGCCAACTTTATCACTTTTATCACCTCTCTATCCTTAGTAGGTGCTGGAGATGAACCTTAAAATTCAAAAGTGTCTCTTGATATTTGTGGATAATCTTTAATCAAATGCTCCCTCAAACAACATCTATAACAAGATCTTGGGATTATTCTTTATCATACACCTCTATATATCTTCCCATAATGTTGACAACTAGCTGGTGTACTCTTAACAGTGGAAATAGCTATACTAGTAATTTTGGTCTATTGTCGAGGTCTAAAAACTCTCTTTGCTCTCCTTTAATATATCCTCAATTGCATAAGCTGCAGCCACCAAGGAAGGAAACTCCCAAATTTTTATCACTGCTACTTGTAATTTAATATCACTATTAAGGCCCTTCTCAAACTTTTTACACCAGTTTGCTTCAGTTAGAACAATTTGCTTTACATATCAACTGAGTTTGGCAAACTCCTTTTGATATTCAAAAATTATTCACCGTCCCTGCTTAAAGATCTAAAAACTCCTATCTCTTTTTCTTTTAGTAGTTTTTTATGATATACTTCTTTTCGAATTCCTTTAAGAAAAAGTCCCAAGTCAATTCTATTACAGCTTTATATTCTGAGAGTGTCTCCCACCATCTAAATGCTTGCTCCTATAGTAGGGACATGGCACATATCACATTCTCCTTCGGTGAGCACTTGAGTTGCTGTAAAATTCTAATGGTTATATAATGCTCGTAGTTTCCCAAGTTATAAATAGTAGTTCTTGAATAATGAATAGTGTTTCCCAAGCCTCAAGTCACACTGATGCTACTACATGGAAGTATTAATTATAACATAACTATGGGTAAAATTTGGATGAAATTGAAGTCATTTAAGGGGTTAAAAATGCAAACAAAGTTTTCCCTAATAATGTCTTAGGAATAGTAACATAGTTAAAGCTGAATGATAAAATATTTTAAAAGTTCTTAAAATAATTTGAAAATAGCATGACTTGATGCTAAAAAATTCTAACTAAGCCAATGGTACTTGATTTAGAACTTTCTAACATTGAATTCGATTTAACAGAATTAATTAAAAATAAAATTGTTTATTTTAAATAGTTCCACTTGGAATTGAATTACGATTTTGTTGAGACATTTAAATCACTTATTTTCCTAATTATTGGCACTAAGAAAGAATTAAAATGACATCATAAAATCATGGAATGAATTTTTAATGAAAATTAAGGCTAGAATTTATAATAGCCTTTAGATGCTACACTAGTCATTGATCTCACCACTCCTCTACACATATATAAAGGGAATTTTAATTCAAATGAAACACTATTTCATCTCCTTCTCCCCCTTTTTTGTGATGCCATTTTCCTTTTCTCTCTCCTTTTTTTTTCTTCTTCAATCCACTTATTCCACTAAACTAACATGCCAAATCAACCTCCACTATCCTTAAATACATATTCTACCTTTAATTTTTCCTATGAAAGGTTAGAAAGTGGAGAATTACACTTGAGTGAATAGCATCATATTTGCATGTAAATGTTCAATTACCTAGTTTTATATTTTTAAGGTAGAATTTAATACATATAAGATGTATCTATGCTTAAATTCAAGTTTGGAAAAGCTAGGGAATTTATTTTGAATTTTTCTAACCCAAAGTGGATATATTTGTAGAGAAAGAATGGAATAAGCTTGAGAAAGGGAAAGATAAAGCTTAAAAAGCTTTAATTAAAGTATTTGGCATTAGTTGTAAGTGAATTCAAAAAAAGATATGTTGATTTGTGTTGAATTTCTAATTTCAAGTGCATGACCATGTGTATGTCTAATAAGGAATGTGAACTTATGCATGATGTACTGTCTAATTAAGATGTAAATGATGTTAATTAAATGTAATTAAGATGTTAAGGTGGAGAATATGGTGAGAAATGAGGGGTATTGGTATGGTGACACTTTAGGCGAGTGGTATACCTTGTATATATGTATATGTATGTTTGGTTGAGTTTAGTCCTATTTAGTGTATGTATGACCTTAATTATGTATTTTGAGCATGATTGAATGAAGTAATTAGAAAGAATTAAACTTATAAGGGTAGTAACCTTTACGATTGAAACATATATATGATGAGATTGATAAAGTGTAATAATGGTTTAATGTTTATTGGCTTAATTATGTAAGCTAAATAAGGTGGAATATGAAAAGTGAACTATGGTTACCTTGTGTGTGTGAATGGTGCCTATGGTTGAATGATTGATATGAGTAAATAATGTGTGAATATGCCTGAATGATGGAAAATAAAATGCTAATGATGAAATGGTCAATATAATGATTTACTCTATGGTTTGAGACTAGAATTGCCAATAACCTTGAAAGGTCAAATGACTTATGGTGAGCATGTGGTGTATATATAATAATGTATAATGAAGTATGTAAACATGAAATGGTTAAAAAAATAATGAATTGTATAAAATTAAGATGTTTAAGCCACTAAATGTGTAAGGCCAAATGGTATGTTGAGCATTGAATTAGGTGATTTTACATGTATGATTACATAAACTTACATGAAAATGGAATGAAAAACATAATGTGAATGTATGAGCTTGAAATGAGGAATAATGATAAGGTATGCATAATTGTCTCAGTATGACACTATGTTAAATCTAATGAAAGAAAATGAATATGAACTCTTAAGGTATGAAATACTAAATGCTTATATAATAAGGGACTCATAAAATAGAGGTATGGCCTATATTAGTTAGATATCCCATTGGATAGGTTGACTGGTCAACTAAAAACGTAGTAGCTACTAGGATATTAGAGTGTCCCATGTTTATGATGGGTGTAGCCGTTGAGGTTTTAGATGAGAACCCTTACAAATTTTATGGATGATCACTTTCATGTTGATATGTTAGTGTGGGTGTAGACACTATTAAGGTCTATAAGAGCCACTGCATGTGTGTTATGTTATGATCATACTATGTTATGATAGGTGTAGCCTTCGAGGTCTAGAATGTAGATCCCTGCACACGTTTTTATGATAGGTGCAGCCATCAAGGTTCTAGATGAGTATCCCTATATAATGTTCATGTTAGGATATGATGGGTGTGGCTATTGAGGTCTATAATGCAGCCCCTACACATCTATAGATTATGTTATCGAGTGATAAGATATAATCTCTCAAGTATGAGCCAAATGTTAGAGTGACTGAACTAAAATGTGTTTATTAAGATCAATATGGCAAATTTTAAAAAGACTATGAATTAAAAAAATTTAACTTGACTAAATGTAAATTTCATGTGATGTGAATATGGTAACCATGAACTATAAATGCTAACTAATAATTACATTCACAACGTAGCAAGGAATCATCATGATGATGTGTAATGTCATAATTGCTTTATGTTTGTAAGTGTATGACATGTATTGTATGTCCACTTGATACATTCACATGTATGTGCAATGTATATTTCATTGAATTCAACACTAAGCACATACTTAGCGTATCAATTTTCTCCAATGCATAGGTTGTAAATAGGTAATGCCGCTTAGCCATGTAGAAGAAGTGTAGCAGATCAACCATATAGTTTAAGGTATCTATATATGTTTTATATATTTTAACATGTTGTAAATATGTAGATAAACACTTATGTATGATTGGGATAGGTTTTACCAAAGTAATATTGTAATGCCCGTGAGTTGAGGCTCTGTGAATAGTACCACTGAGGTCAAAAAGTGTTCTCGGAGTGCCGGACCACCTTTACGAGTCCCAAGGCAAGGGTAATAGTCATGAAACTTTGAGGGGCCATAAAATGATGAAATTGACTTAATTTAAAGATTTATTAAAACCAATAAATTATTTTAGGCTATAATTTAGTGGGTCATAGGCTCAGATGGAGTCAAGTCAAGAATGACTCAAGATGTACTCGGACAGACCTAAAAATACCATACCATGAAGGTTAAAAATTCCCTTGAATCCAATAGTGAAAGAATTTTTGAATTCTGAGGTCATTTGTAAATTATCTTAATTTTGAGCCTTACACATAAATCGAGGTAATTAGTTAACTATCCTGTCAGTGGAATTTGGTCATGAAATTTTATGAGCCTCTAAATGGGACTAATCAAGGATTTTTAAAACAAATGCAATGATTTTTGGAGGTCTACATTATTTTTAAAAATTTCCCAAAAGTTTCTACTAAAATCGAGCTTTTTAGGGATGCTCGAGTGGTAAGTGACCCCCCTATGCCACTTTAGCCACTATAAATAAGCCTTGGTGACACCTAAGTGGCCATATGTCCAATGCTACTCACCACCCTTTATTTTCTCTTTCTTTCTTCTTCTACCATCTTGACACCACTTTTTCCTTCCATTCACTATTTTTGCTTCTTTTTGCAAGCTTTTCTCTTCCTAATTGCCATTAAAAATAATGTTAATGTGTTAGGAATTGAATTGTGAAGGAATTGGGAGCCATAAGAGTCCCTAAAGCTCAAAGAAATTCAAAGTGTGTGCAAGTGTACGTCAAAGGGGGCTAAGAGGGAACTTCTTATGTGTAAGTGATAAAATCCTTTTAAATTTATTTCCTAAAGGATTTAGTGATTCGAAGAATGCTTATTGCTTGGAATTTGATTTGGAGACTTGTGTGATTTTTCAAGGATTTTTGAATAGGAATGGCATGAATGGAAGTGAAGGGAAATTGAGGTGTGCTTTGGCCTCTTTCAACCTTGAAGTGAAGAATCCATCCCCTTTAGTAGTGAGGTATGTGAATTTAGAGTATTTGATTTATTCCTTGGCCATTTCTTATGACTTGTATGTGGATATTATGTATAGAATGTATGGTTATATTGCCTAAAGCTTTCATTTGGATGATGTGAACTTGTCAATAGGCTATCTAGGTGTGTTGTAAATGGTTTGGGTGATGAGTTTGAAAAAAAAATGAATAGAGGTTGATAGCCATGAATTAGCTATGAGGGTGTATGCTTATAGGTGTAAGGATATGGCATAATCTGGGTATGAAATGGATGATTTTGCCTATGTGTGACTGTTGTTGTAATGAATTATGAGTATGTATGGTTAGTTAGTTAAAGAATGAAAGGCTTAATGGTGGTTCCATGGGTGGTTTTGAGGTGCCTTAGGTAGTAAGGCATATGTTGAGATGCTAGCATGGAGTATAAGTTAGAAAATGTCATGTTATGTAAGGACTTATGTGTATGTGTGGTGAATTGGGTGAAAACATGCACGTGGGGTGTGATCTAGGCCTAGCACTTAACATGTGTGTGATTTGCACAGTAATGGCTTTATATGTGTGTAAGCATGATTGTGTGATGTTAAAATATGTGTATGTGTGCTTGAATGTGATTAAAGGCATGAGTATGGCAATTTGGGAACATTGGTCGAGAGCTATGCAAGGCCAAATTGGCATGGAAATGAGGTTTAACTTGGCATGTTCATTTGTGTGATATGGCATGACATATTTGGCATGAATTGTGCAATGTCCATATAGCATGACTTAAGAAAATGTGCATGAGTAGTAAGGAATGAAATGTATATAATATGGGATACCTTTTTAAGGTTAAGAAATGGTTGAAAAATAAATTTGATTTTCACTTGTGAGAACTTGGTAAAAGTGACCTTAAAATGGACTAGCTTTGGGATGAAAATAGGAACTTAAATTGAACCAATTTGCAATGTTTATATGCCATGGAATGGAAGCCATTTTTATGGCAATTTGAGATTGGCTTTAGGCCTTTGAAAGTGTGTACAAATAAGTGCAAATGGCATTGAGAAAGGATGTAAAAAGGGCTTAGAATGGACCTAAAAAGGCCACTGCAAAAGTATAAAATAACCTATGACTGTCTTGTAAAACAATAAATTTTAGGACTATATTTAAAATGAGTCCTTAGCATGTATATAAGTGGACTAAAGTAATGCACTAGACTAGATTTAACATGACTTTAAGTTTGCCTAAGTGTCTAAAATAATTCAAAAAAATTGACCCAAAATTGTCTGGTAGAGCTAAAAATGACTTGTAATTGTCCAGGTCAAAAAATCAACTATCTAGAAAAATTAATAGCTATCCATTTTCCACTTTTAAATATTATAAATAGATTATCAGTAAAGAAATGAACATAAAATAAAGTTAAATGGCCCTTCAGTTAGACACCCACTTGATGGATTGATCTGTCAACTTAAGGATTAGTAGTTGTTAGACTGTCTATTTATCAAACTAGGCTAGTGCAATGGTTAGGGTCACAATATAAGACACTGCACACTTTTATTATGATAAATTACTTTTAGGAGGTCTACAAACTAATCCTTATGTTCAGTTGCTTACTTCTGGGAGGTTCGTGTGAACTAATCCCTATGGCTATACTAGCCCACTTTTATGAGGTCTACAGACTGATTCGTACATTCAAATGCTTACTTCTTAGAGGTTTATATAAACTGATCCCTATGACTATATCAGGCTAGTGCAGTGGTCGGGGTCTAAAATATGGGTCACTACATACTTTTTCAGTTCCTTCTTGGTCCAGTGCCTATAAGTGTCATTTACCTAGTCAGGCCTATGAAATGGAATTAAAGTAAAGTAAAATACAATTCTAAAATGATTGATGATAACTTATGCTGAGAATTATCAATAAAACATAGTGGCATTTTGATAATTAGTGGATAAAATGGCATATGACATGAACAGTACAAATCACTTGACATATCATATATATTTTGCATGTTGACTAGTACATTATCATTGCATGCTTGCCTATGTTTTTAACATGATTTGAATGATTTAAATTCACCACTAAGTTTTATACTTAGCATGCCCGTGTTATGGTGTGCAAGTAGCAAGGATAAGCATACTAGCCTCGAATATCGTGTAGTGTAGCAATACAAGTGTTGAAGGGTAAATAAAGTTTCTTTTTATTTGGGTAATGGCACTTATATAAATATTGTTGGTATGGGTCAGCATGCTTAGAGGCTGCATTATCTGTATATGTCTATAATTATAAGAACTAAGAGTGTTATACTTATTTAGGTGGTTTGATGAATGACTTTAAATATAAATCTTGATAGATGTAGGCCTGAGGCCCTATGTGTTGCTATGTGTGACTAACATGGGTTGGATATTTGATTTGAGGGACCAGAAGGGCCTAAAAGGAGGTTGATGGATAATATTACCCTTATAAGTGATTAATTTTCACAGGTGAAAATTTTTAGAAAGTCCTCGAGTAGCTATTGTGCTAGCCAAATTTTTCTAAACATAAGAAAGGTCTATTAATGGAATTCTAATATTAAAATGGCATGGAAAAAATTCTTAAGAAGTTAGATATTCAATTTAGAACCGATCTAATTAAGTATCTGGTCTTTTGTAAGTGTTAAATGAATGAACCCTGGGGAAATCTAAGGATAAGTGACCTATAAGAAGTGTACCACTTATCAAATTTCCTCTGGGATTTGGTAGGGGGTGTCACATTTGGTGGTATCAGAGCATAGGTATAATGTCCTTAGGTATTTTACATGAGTGTCAGAGTCTAGGATTGGTTATGCTACTATGCTACATTGCACAAAGGCTAATAAGTTTTGTAATTTCTATAGTAATTCAAGATGGTTAATAGATAGTTATGCTCCAAATATAATACAGAAAGCAAATAATGTAACTACTCCTAAGCCTAGTGATGCTACACATAAGCCACAACCCTAGGCATAGCCACAAGTAGAAGCATCTCTAGATTTGTTATAGCAAATAGTTAATTTGTTAAGACATACCTCTATAGCTGCTATTCCACCTCCACCTCCTTTACCAGCTCTAGTACCTCCACCACCATTAGCGTCTGTACAGAAGACACCATTGGAGAGAATTAAAAAGATGGGAGCTACGGACTTTTTGGGTATGGAGAAGGATGATATAGCATGAGTAGAGTACTGGTTGGAGAGAACTTTCAAGATTTTGGAACAACTAGAGTGTTTCGAAGAAGATAGTCTAAAATTTACAACTTCCCTCCTATAGGAAGAAGCATACCATTGGTGGGACACTATTAAGAATAGAAAGGCAGTGATAGATCTCAGCTAAGAGTTCTTCTTGATAGAGTTTAGAAAGAGGTATATCCCTAAGTCCTACAAGGATAAGAGTAGGCAAGAGTTCTTAGATTTGAAATAGGGTAGGAGGACAGTGGTTAAATATGAGAAGGATTTTACCCAATTGATCAGATATGCAAATGAGTTTATTCCTAATGAAGAGAAAAAGTGTAAGAGATTTCTAAAAGTGTTGAATATGGAGTTGAGGATACAGATAGCAAACTCGAAGGTGATAGACTTTGATGTATTAGTGGCATTTACCTATGACATGGAGGAGATGGTATAGGAAAGAAAGACTTCTTCTAGAGAAAGAGATCGTTTACTGCAAGGTAGTCTAGTGTAGTCCTAAGTGACAGTAAGAGAAAAAGAGAAGCATCATCTAAGTCCCAGTTAATGCACTAGGCATAGAGATAGATACAATCTTAAAGATCTAGGCAAACTTCTATAGCCAAACCTTGATTACCTCTAAGAGCCATTAGTACTCTTAGTCTATCAGGTAATAGAAATTGACCCCCGAACTATAATACTTGTCACAATAGGCACTGGGGGGCACTGTAGGTTAGCTACAAAGGGAAAGTGCTTTAATTGTGGTGCTAGGAACCACTATCAAAAAAAGTGTCCTTAGAGACAGCCTGAGGGTGCTCATACTAAGGCATCCATAGTTACACCTCAGAATAGAGGTCAAAGGTAGAGTAGAAGGGATCAACCTAGTCTTAGTCAGAGGGCTAGATCAGAAGCTCATGCCCTAGCTAGATAGTATGCTATTAGAGCGAGAGAAAAGGCAGTAGCCCCAGACATCATAACTAGTACTTTTTATTTATTTGATATTTTAGTTTTGGCTTTGGTAAACCCAGGATCCACGCATTCATATGTATGCACCACATTGGCATATGATAAAAGACTAAAATCTGAGCATGTAAACATAGATATACAAGTCAGTAATCCTATAGGATAGAGTGTGAATGTGAATAAGGTATATAGATAGTGTCCTTTAGTGATCCAATAATGTATGTTTCCTGTGGACTTGATTGATTTACCTTTTTTATGAGTTTGATGTGATTCTAGGAATAGACTGGTTATCAAAACATCATGTTATACTTGACTATAAAAATAAAAAGCTAACCCTCTAGACTATAGAGGGATAGATAGTGATAGTTATGGGTGAAAGAAACTCCATGAATAACCTCATCTCAACTATTACTATAAAGAAATTCATTTGAAAAGGATGTAAAGCTTACTTAGCACATGTCATTAACACTGATGCTTCCACCCCAATGCTTGAATAGATTCTAATAGTGTCTGAGTTTCCTAAAGTGTTTCCTAATGAGTTACCAAGTTTGCCTCTACAGTGAGAGCTTGATTTTGAAATTGAGGTGTATCCTAGTACAACTCCTATTTCTATTACTCCTTACCAAATGGCACCTACTAAATTGAAAGAATTGAAGGTGTAATTGCAAGAACTGTTAAATAAAGGTTTCATCAAACCCAACGTTTCACCTTAGGGAGCACCTGTGTTGTTTGTAAAGAAGAAAGATGGCTTGCTTTAGCTATGTATTGATTATAAACAACTAAATAAGGTGACAGTGAAAAATAAATATCCTTTACCCAGAATAGATGACCTCTTTGATCAATTAAGAGGTATGGGTGTATTTTCCAAGATCGACTTGAGACCTGGATATCATTAGCTGAGAGTCAAGGAAGCTGATATTTCTAAGACTACATTTAGAACTAGATATAGGCATTATAAGTTCTTAGTGATGCCATTTAGTCTCACAAATGCCCTGACAACCTTTATAGACTTAATGAATAGAATATTTAAACCTTACCTAGATCAGTTTATGGTGGTATTCATTGATGATATTCTAGTATACTCTAAGACTAGGGAGGAATATGAACAGCATCTCAGGGT
>CANXYI012230012.1:0-17835 GCA_948208565.1 Hura crepitans | reverse complement strand
TTACACCCAGATCAGGCAATGCTAGGACATTATACTTGAGGTTAATGTGGTTAAGGCAGTGCTAGGACATTACACCTGAGATTAAAGTGTACTGGGTAGTGCTAAGATGTTACACCCAAAACTCAAGAGTGCTAGGACATTACACCTAAGGTTGATATGGTTCGAGCAGTGCTAGTACGTTGCACCCAAGGTTAAAGTGTACTGGGCAGTGCTAGGATGTTACACCTAAGGTTGATGCACCTAAGTTTGAAGTGTACTAGGCAATGCTAGGACATTGTACCTAAACTCAGGTAGTGCTAGGATGTTGCACCTAAGATTGATATGGTTTGAGCAATGCTAGGACACTACACCTGAGGATAAAGTGTACTAGGCAGTGCTAAGACGTTGCACCTGAGGTTGATGTTAAGAGAAAAATTTTGTTATCAATGGGTCACTATCCTTGCCCCCTACATCAGAGCAAATGGTGATGAACTATTGTTAGCTTAGCATTTGTGTTGTTGTATACAAAATTTTGGTTGTCCCCTATGAGAAAAAAAGGTTGAAACTTGTTAGTCATGACATTTTAAGTGTAATTTTCTATGCATGTTATGTGTGAGTGCATTTTAAATTTATGCCATAGCTAAAAAAACTTTATTTTTGTCACTTTTTTTGTCATGATTTACTTACCTATTTCTATTAACTTATTTATGTTCTAATAAAAGGATAAATGTAATGAATATGACAAATGAACTAATGATTTTATAAACCATAGCTTTAAGTACAATTTTTTGGTGTCTTGTACTAACATGTACAAATAAAAGAAATAAGAAAATCTAAGGATCAGGCAAGTGTCTCTAGGTCCACAATGTCTAGATCTCTGCCTCAATTAATTCCACCCTAGCCATCAACTCATGGTGTATGTCCTCGATCCTCATGCTCAAAACTGTATGGATGAATTAGAGCAGCGTCATGAGTTGAACCTTCATGCCCTGTAAGCGAGTCTCAGATGATGGTGAAGGCGCTAATAAAGACGGAGCCACCTTATCCATCTGTTATCTCTGGGCTGGTAGATGAGGAGGTGAGTCTACACCTAATAGTTCAACGAGGTTAATAGTGAAGCGGTCGTCATCTCCTTACTGCTCTTCTATCTACTTATCCAACTTAAAAGCTGTCAACAACCTATATCCTACTTGTGCCTATGGATCGATCTTTATGATCCCCATAGCTATGCAAGTGTCCCTATCGACCTAAAGCTACTACTGGAGTGCATCACTAAAATGTTGTTTTGAAATGCCAAGATCCAAGAGCGTGGCTATAATAACCCCTCCTAAAATGATCCTTTTGCCAGGGGATCTACTAGCTTAGTGCAAATGCTCGAGGATTGTCCAGGTTAGGTTAAATCGGACATTACACTCCAGGCCTAAAGTCCATAGAGCTCGATTTGGTTTACCTAATCAGTATTACTAACATGTCCTAGGTAGCTGATGGCTAAGACTTTATGGAGATATTGATAGGCCAAATCTCTGATAGATGACGCCTTAGTCCGGCTGGCATTGTATCTCATGCCAGCCCAACCAAGGAACTCCTACTGCTCACCCAGACTCTTAGGTATTGCTATAACCCTATCGATAGGCAGTCAAAGGAGCTTAATAAGCTATAAAAATGAAAGCTAATATCTGGTTCCGAGTGCAGCAAATTATACGATAATTGTGTCATTAGGATATGCTCGCCTAAAATTGAAGGTGCTAAGGAAGTCTAAAGTGATAGTAGGGTATGTAGCACATATCTAGAGGTAGAACTCTCTCCACCCTACTTGTGCCAAGAGCTAGTTGACTCTCTCAAGCACAACTACTTTTGTGAGAGTCTATGTACACAAGTATCGGCTCTCGATCTAAGTGACCATCAAGAATTATCAAAATTGTTTGGCCTTCTCATGTGTAAGCCAACCAAGTATAGCTACATTCTTGAGCATGGATTAGTGAAATGGGTGGCTCTATTGGCATTATGGAGGTGTGGTTATGTGTATATATGTAGTGTTTTTAAAAGCAATGGTGAAATGGTAAAAATGTAGAAAATGACAAAAAGGAGAAAAAGATGCCCTTAAATAGAAAACGGGCCAAAATGGTGATTTTTGCCAGTGCAAAATAGTCATTTTACACTCTAGAAAATGGCCATTTTAAGCATCAAAAATAGCCATTTTGAGAGCCACAATGGCTAGTTGCTTGAAGCAAAATGGCCATTTTCGATAGGCCCAAAACACATGTTTTCCTCTTTTTAAGCTTTAAATGCACTTATGTACGCATAAATTCCTGTGCCACTTGAGTTTTTTCATTTTTTTGCAGCAATAAGTGATGAATTTCTTTAAAAACTTCATAAGGTTCTCGATCTTCCTTCCACATGGGCTGCTTTTGTTTTAACCCCTTACAATGGTCAAAAATTTCTTCGCAAAGTTTGCCTTAACCTGACTTTTCTCAAAGCTACTACCTACTTTAGGACCCTCAGTTACATGTTTTTTGGTTTCCTCATCAAGAATTATGCCCCCCATTTAAATAGTTTGTTGTAATCCTAGGGATGTCCTATTCATCTGATACACTACCATGTCATCCCAACTATGTTCCATATTACCCCTATGAAGTAGTTGATACACTGGGCATACTTCCTTTATTGGCTACTATGTAGGTCCCATGATGAGAGCCTATCCCTCTAACTTCACTGTTAGCCTATGCTGAAGGCTATACTAACATTCCTTCTTTTCATGTGGGTGCATATTTGTTCATCTTTTTCTCTAAGTATTTGATGATTTCATCTGAAGGCCACTTTTGGAGAATATCAACTATTCGGTGTGGTTAATGAACTGATGAAAAGCTTGAATCATTTTCCCTTAATCTTTGCTCAGACAATCCTTGGTCCTAACACTGTGCACTCGGGAGAAGTTGATTTCTTCCGTGGGAGCCTACTTCTACTCTAGGTTTTTTTTAAATAAATCACCCCCTAAAGGCTTCTTACCCTATCCTTGAGTCCGTCTTTTGCCTAGAAAGCCCTCTCAAGTTTTCATTTCTAGCAAACTTTTGAGAATAGACTACCCTTATAAGTTTTCACCCTATCCTCTACTTGACTTTTGCTTAGAAAGCCTTTATAGTATTTCATTCCTAATAGCTTTTTTTTGGGTCTAGTTAAAGGAGAAGCTTTGCTTGTTGGATGATCCTCCCCCTCACATCCTTAGGTTTTATAGTCTAAAACATTTGTTGCCCCACACTATTATATACTACTTTGTAGATTTTGAGCAATAGGTCCTTTGGTTGGGTGCCATAGCTAGTGACAACATAAGTTTTAGGAGCTCTTGGATTCCCTTATAATGCATGCAATGCAGTGGTGCATCAGGTTGTGTTCCCTTAGTTAGTTTTCAAAGAGTTACTTTTTGCATCCCTAATTGATGTGTGAGGTAGTTTGGTGAGACTCAAGGTATTGTTACTCACCTATTGCCCTTTCAAAGGGGAGATATGTCTATCACCTTCGTCACTGGTTATCATGACCTATGGAAGCAATTACCTCTAAAGATAAACATTCTACTAAAGGTTGTTTGCAACTTTGAGTCTTTTGATCTGTACAAGGAATAGGTGACAGGCCCTTCTCGAGACAACTATACCTGATGGTTAAAGCTAGAGGATGAGAGCAGTAGTAAGAAATAGAGGACTTAAAAACTCTTCTTTTTTTTAACTTGTGTACAAAAGCAATGTAATGGAAATATTCTTATTTCTCTAGTCTATAAGATGCTTTAATTAAGCTTATTAAAGTGGTCTTATCTACTTGCATCATATTGGTATTTTATGATAATCATAACAAGAAAATAATGCAACAACACATTTTCTCATTTAATCAAGGGTGATCTTAATTACATCTTAAACTACTATCATTAATTAGCCCTCATGGGTTTTTTTGATTAACTATTTTCTCTTAACCCCTAATTGTTACATAAGATGCCTTTTTTTGGTTTTCACTTTATTAGGGTGCCCACTTTTAGCAAGGCCACCGTTTACCAATTTTTAACCCACAGGGCTATCTTTATTTCTCTTCTTTTTCTCTTTTACTCATCTTTAGCCATATAACCTTTTCAATTTTCTACATTTATAGGCTCCTTGAACTCATTGCGATCACAATCTATAAGAATTAAAGTGCCCCTTAGTAACAATTACTTAAAGATGAATGGTTCTTCCTAATTCGACTTCAATTTCCCTCTCGAATCTGTTAAACCCAGTTTATTTATTTGAGAACCAGTCTTCCTTCCTTCAACTTGTGACTTTTCACCCTTTTGCCAAAGGCTCATGCCATCATTTTCTGATAAACTTGATTGTGATAGTTGGCTTTTAACCATTTCTTATCTAGTAAGTTCAACTACTAAAACCTCTACTCTACCCAGGCTAATTCAAGAATCTCTACTTCTATTGCCACTCTTAATTACTGTAGTTCAATTTCTACTAGGAGCACCACATCTAACCTATACACCAAAGAAAATAGAGTAGCACCTATTGAAGTCCTAATAGTAGTTTTGTATCCCTAAAGAGCAAATGGAAATCTATCAACCTAATTTCTATAAGTTACATCTTAGCCAGGATCTTTTCAACATTCTTGTTTGCTACTTCTACTACTCCATTAGCTTGTGGTATATAAAGAGAAGATTTATGATGCTCTATCATGTACTTTTGTAGTAGTGCCTTTGTCTCAGCCTAAAATTGGACACCGTTGTCTAAAACTATGTGGTGTGGAACTTTATATCTATAGATTAGGTGTTTTTCTATAAACTTAGCCATCTCTTTTGCCCCCAACTTCTTAAAAGACTCTACTTTGACCCATTTTAAGAAATAATCAATGGCAACCATGATAAAATGATGCCCATTTGATGCTATCAGATGTATCTCTCTAATTATATCTATCCCCCATATGAAAAATGGCTAAGGAGATATAAATTGTGTAGTTTTGATACTAGCACATGTCTTAGATACTCATATTATTGACACTATTTTCGAACATATTTTGAACAATTGTGGTCCATTTTAAGCTAAAAGAACCATTGGTGCATGATATTTTTAGCTAACTCTAAACCATTCATATATATGCCACAAACCCTTGCATGTATTTCTTCTATGACTTTTTCTACTTCTTTCTCTTCTAAGTAATGAAGTTGAAGATCATCTACTTGCCCTTTATATAAGATCCCACTTGCATTGATGAAGTGAGTTGACAACTTCCTCAATAGCCTCTTATCCTTATCCATAGTTTCTTCAGGAAATTCTCCATTCTTTAAGTAATTTTGGATATCATAAAACAATGGCTTACTTCCTTTCTATTTAATTTTCATTATCTACTCTGACTCAAAGCAAGGGTTTTCTAAACTAGAAATGTTGATTGGTTTCATGACTACTCCTTTTGGATTATCCCTCATGGAGACCAAGGTGTCTAATGTATCTGCTAGCTGATTTTTATCCTTAGGAACATGGCAAAAGGTGCACATCTCAAATTGTCTGCTTATGGATCCCAAGTACTCTACATAAGGCATTAACTTCTCTTCTTGAATTGTCCATTCTTCATTAGTCTAGTATACTACTAAAAGATGAATCCCCAAATACCTCAACTACCTTTGCACTAAGAGCAAGTAATGCTTCAAACCCAAATACGCAAACTTCGTATTTAGCCATGTTATTTGTAACCTTGTACCTTAATTTATTTGCTAGTGGCATCTTTTCTCTTTCAGGGGTTATCAAAATTACCCTTACTTTTGCTCCCTTATTGTTTATTGCTCCATCAAAATACATTTGCCACCCTTAGACCATTATCGAGTTTAGATTCTCATTTGGGAATTCAAACTCCAATGACTCTCCTTCTAGTAAATGACTGGCTAAGAATTCTACAACTACTCTCCCTTTTATTGTCTTTCTCATTATGTATTAAATGTCAAACTCTTAGAGCAAAAGAAGCCATTTTCTTAGTCTCCCTACTAAAGATAGAATCATCTGAAGATATCTTAAAGGATTATGTTTGGATATCGCCTATACTGTATATGATTGGAAATAGTGTCTCAGTTTCTTTAAAGCCCATACTACCACTAAACAATTCTTTTCCACTTCTACATACTTGGCTTTATAAGGAAGAAACTTCTTACTCAGGAAATAAATCACAAACTCAACCTTGAATTCATCCTCTTGTGCTACCATAGCCCCTACTGAACTTTCTTTAATAGACAGGTAGAGAATTAGTGGTTTCCCATGCCTTGGTGTTTGTAGGATTGATAGATTTAACAAATATGCCCTGATAGTGTCAAAAGCTTTTTGACAATCATTGTTCCAATTAATTGGCTAGTTCTTTCTAAGAAGCTTGAAGATAGGCTTGATATATTATTTTTCCTAAAAATCCCCTTATTTCTTTTTCTTTCTTTGGGACTAGCATTTTGCTGATAACTTTAACTTTACCAGGGTCTACTTCATTCCCTCTTTGACTAACTATATGCCCTAAGAGTTTTCCTGAAGTTACCTCAAAGACACATTTTTTATGATTCAGACACAACTTACACTTACAATCCAATTAAAGAACTTTTCTAATGCCTTAAAATGCCCTTCTCTTGTAGTAGATTTGATCATCATGTCGTCCATGTAAACCTCTACTTCTTTATGAATCAGGTCATCCAAAATCCTAGTGGTCATCATTTGATAAGTCGCTCTAGCATTCTTTAACCCAAAAGGCATCACCCTATAGTAAAAGGTTGCCCACTCTGTCATGAAGGCAATTTTTACTTTGTCCACTATCCTATTCAGAATCTAATTGTAGCTAGCATACCCATCAATAAAGTTGTACATTTTACACATTGTTGCACTATCAACCAGAACATCTATATGAGGTAACAAGAAGTTATCTTTTGGGCAAGCCTTATTTAGGTATTTATAGTCTATACACATTCTAACCTTACCATCCTTCTTAGCGATAGGCACCACATTAGCGAACCAGGTTAGATACTGTACTTTTTCCAAGAACTTGGCTTCAATCTGCTTGTGCACTTTTTCTTTTATATTTTTCACCCATTCTAGCCTCATCCTTCACAATTTATACTTTACTAGTTTTGCTTCTAGGTATGTGTAAATGGCATGTTCAAATATTTCTCGGTCCACCTCGGGCATGTCTTCATAGGTCCAGGCAAAAACTTTTCCATATTTTTTTAATATTCTCTCAAAGTTTATCCTCTCTTCAGGAGTTATATAGTGCCCTCTACCCGATCTGTACATCAGACCCCAATGGGGGATATGCGCACGTAAAATGATATCCAGTTCCGTTATCTAAAATCACTTAAAATTTAAAACTTTTATATAAGAAAACATTTATTGACTCAAATATGAATAAAAATGTTGAAAACCTTTTTAGCACGTAAATCAAGGTAAACATTGGGGTCATCATGTCAAAAATCTGACAGCATAATGGCTATACCGAGACATTTTCCCAAATTTTTATCCATTTAAAAACACTTCTATACAATCACAACATACATCTCTAACTCACATAGGTCCTCCTGACCCTCCAAACTCAACATAATGCATAATGACCCTCAGGCTCTCCACAACCAACATTCTCGCATGCAAACTCAGTAATCATCACACAACATGCGAAAAGTGAAAAGTAAAATCCACAGTTAAAATATTTAATACAAAACCCCACTGCAAAATGCAAATTAGACCCAATCCCTCCAGGATCACAAGAGCACACTAACTATATAAACATTATATTTACATCATCATTACTATTATAAAAAGAATACAAAAATACCTAGTAGGAGTTATCTTTGTGTCTCCTTAATGTAATCACTTTAACTTGTAAAAAGGCTAATTATAGCATGTCATATATGTACATAAGCCATTTCGAGTTTAATATCACAAACATGCATTTTCCATGATTTATATACAACACAAGACATATTCGAGCTAATATCTCAAACATGCAATTTTGTGTCTTGTATGCCAATATGTGTGTGTTAAGTATAAATAATGCATTTGATGGCACAATTACCAAGGCATTATATATACATCACATAATCACCATTTATTTGACATAATGAATCACATACATAAAATCATAATCTTTAAACATTAATTATGCCAAAAATCACAACTATCATAAAATAGTCATTTGTAAACCATAAGGCATAGTAAATATCATAACATATCTTAACAGCTTATAAAATGCCATACCAAACACATATATCACAAAGAATAATGACATACCTATTTTTTGATCATAAATACCATTATACACCTCATAACTGTCCGTATTAGTATTTTGAGTTGTATTTTTAATCACCAATAATAGTCATACAAATGACAATAAACTCATTTAGATACCTTAAGGTTAATTTTGAATCATTTGACCATATTAAGATCGCATATCACATATTAATGCCAATTAACATACAATCTCAATTTATGCCTTTTTAAGCCATTTTAATCGTTTAACCGATGCCTATATCCATAAGATAACTAACCAAGATTGGATAATGGAATTACTTAGGCCCAAAGGCTCTCTACGTCTGAAGATGAATAAATTAGGCGCGAAGGCTCTCCACATCCATAGATGTATAACTTAGGCCTGAAGGCTCTCATACCATGTAAGTAAGTAAACTTAGGCCTGAGGACTCTCATGCACATAGCACGTAAAATATTAGCCCTGAAGGCTCTAATATGCATAGCACGTAATTTTAGTCTCGAAGGCTCTCATGCACACAACATGTAATCTTAGGCCTAAAGGCTCTCATGCATACAGCAAGTAAATCTTAAGCTCGAAGGCTCTCATGCCCATTGACACGTAAATCAATGAGACCCTTATACCCAAAAGTATGCTAGTAGCCGCTACAATCCTAGTTGATTAATCAACCTATCTAAACTAGGTTTTCTAACTATATAGGCATTATTAAACATGTCATTATATATCAAATTAACTAAATTTCACTTTCCATAATATTATATTTCATTAAAATTATCATTGGCCTCAATACACCATTGCATGGCCTAAATATGTATGCTTGGCCAACTTAGGCCTATTGATGTCCATTACACCTATAGGTTACATTTCTCGAGGTGTAATGGCTCGAAATACTCAAAATCTCAATATGTCACATGAAGACATAAATATCGATGCAAATGTTCATTTTAAGGCATTTTCCATATTTACTTTTAATAGATCATATCATGCCTCATCATGTAGGTATCACACATACACACCCATTATATGTCAAAAATCCATTCAAAGCATAATAGCACATCATGTTCATTCATACATGACATCTTTTTATCAATAATAACATCCGCACACTCATGAATGTGCTTAACAGTTCACATAAGCATAATGTCTCACATATGTATAACAAGTTATTTCATGGCATTTTAGTACTCATTACATCCCTTTTACATGTTTCGCACCATAAAATAATCATACGCATGCATTTCTAGGCATGCAGCACATAACATGGCATTTTTTATTTTTATCTCACATAATGCACTTATAAGCATAAAATCAACATACTTGTAATTTCTATCACTTATGGTCACATAAAAACATCATATTTCATGCATATATCATGTCATAAATCATAATTTATTTTTATAACATTTATTTCAATTTTTAAGCATTAAATGCCATTTATTACAAATATGACATAAATCACATAATACATTAATTGAATAATTAAGCCAAATCAAAGTGATTACACATACCAAATAAGGTCATACAGGACCCCTAAAGTCGGCCTAAGCCTTCTTCTTACCTCGAGAGGCTCGAGTTGTCGACTCACCTATGAATACAAAAGGGTACGAACTTCAATAAATAATATAAAATAATCTAAAAGTCGAAAAAAATATTCTGAGCTTAGATACATCTCTACAACATCCTAGGAACCAGTGAAAATAAAATTTATTGAAAAAGAAAACCTGAGAGAGAGAAAGATACTATTCACCTCAGTTTTCGTCTCGAAATACTCTGCCGTTCCAAATGATTTTGGTGTTCACAGACTCATCTAGGAACACTTGTCATTTTGGGTGTAACCTTGCACCATGGGTCCCTTTGAGGAGAGAGAAACCACACAAGAAAGGGGGAGGGAGAGGGGTGGTAGAAATTGGAGTGGAGTAGGAGAGGACGATGGCTTTGTGTATGTGAGGGAGGAGAGTAAATTCTCTCTATTTATACTTTTCAAAAATAATATTTTTCTTTGCTTCAAAAAATTATTATAACCGATAAGAAAGTCAATTTTTCTCCATTGCTATCCCTAAAATTCCATAAATCTAAGCCTTAAATCCTCTCAAAATCTCAAGCCCAAATTCCAATAATAACTTGAAAAATTAACATATTTTCTATCTCGAAAATTAGGTAAAAATAATTCCCGAACTCAAAAATTTTCGATTCCAAAGCCATTGGACTATTTGGAATATTTGAGTAATAGGTTATAATATTTTTAGATTATTTTGAGCAACTTTTAATTTATTTTACGGTTTAGCTTTACATGTGGCACTATTCATAGAACTCCCGTAAAATCTTAGTTAGCGTTTTTAACCATCCGAACAACTTCGGATTGGCTTTAAACTTTGCTCAAAATTCTCTTGTAATTAATACTTCCTATCGGTATGCTTAATGTGATCGAGTCTCGAGAAGCACTATTCATCTCGAGAAGTACTATTCATGAGAGTTAGGATTTTTGGGTCGTTACAAGTTATATCAGATGCAATTAAAATTTCCTTTGGAATTTCCTCAATACTGAGATTAAATAAGGTATTATTGATTGAATTAATGTCAACTATGTTATGCGTGTCATGATTATCATTATGCATGATGAAATTAGATGAGACATCACAAAATTAAGCAAAATCATTCATTTTATTAACAAAAGAAGTAGAAACATTATCATCAAATATTTTGGGTACATATAAAATTTCAAAAAAAGTCTTCAGAAGGGTTTTTTTCTTCTATCTTCTTCTTCCCTTTGTACTGGAGCATGGCAGTAGTTAGAATCTCTTCTTTGGGCTTAATTTCTAGGTTAGCTATGTTGGTCATGACCTTTTCATCCCAAAAGTCCAATGTGGTCTTGACTTTGTTTGCAACCCAATCAAACACATCACTAAAAATTTTAAACCTAGGCATGACCTTCCCTTTAATGACAATTGGCTCTAATTCTCTATAGTAACTGACATTCTTGTCAGCCTGAACAAAACTCTCTTCCAATAGCGGGATATCTTTACTCATTTTCTTTGGCTCTAGGGTCTCTGTTGTGTATCTAACCCCCTTTGATCTTTCTATCCTTTCAGTTGAATGGCTAAGACTAAACCATCAAAATTACATCCCAAACCACATCAAGTAAATAATTCATCTTTTTTAGCATATTTATAACCTTAGGATCATCCTCTTCTTCTTTTGGGAAAATCTTAGCTATATGGAACCCATTGAAAGGCTAGTTGGCTATCTCAAGCATCAAGACTTAATTCTCTCTTTTAGCCTATAGAGTTATGACCTCACCATCATAGGGGATCTTTATCATCTGATGCAGTGTTGACAAAACACCTCTTAGTTTATAAAACCAGAGCCTTCCCAAAAGCAAAGAGAAGTTCATAAGGATATCAAGCACCATAAACTCCATATCATCTACAATCACCCCTATCGTGACCTTGACCTTAAAAGTCCCATCTACCTATCTCTTAGGATTGTCATAAGCCATAATGGTGAGGTTGGACTGAGAGATCATTGAATCTTTAATCCCATACGCAGCCACTATTTTGACTGGGCTCACATTGATTGGTGACCCATCATCAACCATTACACATGATGTGTGCTTACCATTGACTTTCACTTTTATATACGAAGGATGATTGTGATTATGCCCTTTTAGTGCAAGATTTTGATCTAAAATACTGACAACTACCTTTTCTTCACCCTTCACTATTACCACTAGCTCATATAGCAACATGGTAGTTAAAATCGTTGTAGCACATAAGGCTTTAACCACTTTTTGTCAACAAGAGAAGGATTGGCGCAATAGATCCCAAATTGAAATCTGTGCAAGAGTCCTCTTCAATTACTTCATTATTGTGTCTTCTTTCTTTTTTAATTAGGGCAACTGGCTTTTTTTCAATTTATGGCACTATCTAATCACTCTGTGTAACTGCATTAGTTTTTGCTTCCCCATCTAGTTTCTATTTTAGATCTAAGTCAACCCATAAGTCTTGTACTTTTTGTTCTGAATTTGAGTTAACCTATAAGTCCTGAACCTACTCCTCTAGCTTGCTCTCACCGTTAGTAGCCCAAATATCTATCGAACAAATCAAAACTTAACTTGATTATGTCCTTCTTTTCACTGCTAAGTAGTCATTTCCATATAAATCCTGTAATATGTACCATTCTAGTAACCCTAAATTGACTATATTGATGGGTGGAGGAATGTTGGAGTAGGCACCCTAACTCTTATATCTCTTCTCTAAATTATGTATATATCTTAAATCAATCAGATCCTGAATCCTATCCCTTAAAGAGTGGTAGTTATCTTTATCACGACCCATATATAGATGATACTAACAGTACAAGTTCGATCTGTGATACTAATGACCTTCACTCTTAGCAGGTCTAAAAGGAATAGGTTGAAGTTTTCTTTCTTTTTAGAATCATTTAAAGCACCAAGATGGCAGTTTGCCTAAATTCGAATAGTGCCTAGTCACAGCAGATATCTCGGCAGTCTTATCGGTTCCATCAAAACCCATTTTAGTTATCGCTCTATTGATCAAGTTCCTTCTATTATTGAACCCTCTCAAGTTCCTTTTCTACTCAGCATGCTCTTTTTCTAAATCTATTGCTATATCCTCAGTGAATTCCAGTCTTTGAGCCCTTTTGCTTTTAACCTATCCTTCAAGTATAGACTGGCATTCTTGATGAACATACGGATTTGATCCATTGTTTCTGGCTTTTTCCTCATTTCTAAAACCCTAGACCTTTATCTCATTAAGTACTTTATGAAAGTCTCATTAGGCTTTTGCTTTATCAACTCAAGGTCCTTCATTGTAACCTCTATGTGAGTGCTATAGTCATACTAATTAATAAAAGCTTTAGTGACTTTACCCCAATCTTTTTTTACTTTTTTTTCCAACTCGTGGTACCAATCAATCACTTTTCTCTACAATGTTAGGCTGAAATAAGCTACCTTTTGCTTTGTACTAAGTTATGTGCCCCTCATGACTTTAGCGTATTATTGAACATAGGCTCTTGGATTTATTGTCCCATCAAACTTGGGCAATTTTGGAATTTTAAACTTAAAAGGTAATACTTCCTCGGACTCTAAAGTTAGCTTATTAGGATCTACCCCTTTGCCCATAGTAATAAGCTAGCCATTACCTTCATCTCTTCTTTTAACTTCTTTATAGTGGCATCCTCAACCCTTCGGGGTGCAACTCTCTTCCTAGATTCTTCCTTATAATCCTCAAGAAAATCAAACTCTAGATTGAAATATTTAGCCTTTTTATTCTTCTCACCTGAACCCATAACTTCTTTTTAAGTGTCAATTCCTTAAGAAATAGTAGTAACCTTTTCAACGGGTGTGGCTACAATCGCTTCAGTAGATGGTGGTGTACTAAAAGTAGGAACAACCCTAACAATTGCCCTTGAGATCATGGTTATCATTTTCCTTTCAAACTCTTCAAATTTCTAATCCATCCTAGCTTTGAAATTCAAAAGTAAGGAATTGCCTTCCCCTACCATGTCTGCTTGGTTATGAGTAGTGGAGATGACTTCTTATCAAGTTATTCTTTTGTTTGACCCACGTACCCAGATGGCCCAAGGATATATGATGGCTGTAAGACAAGGGGTTAGAAATAATGAATGAGATGCATGTGAATTCATGTTAATGTGTATAACAACAAACTCAAGCAAGAGCCTTCCAACCTTATCACTTCCCACACATGAGGTTAACGTGCTCTTTCATAGGAGGGCTTACTTATGGGATATCAGAGGCCTCAATAGGTTTGAATAATGAATGGCACATAGCTGAACATTATTTCTCTTATATTTGAAAGATCACATCTAAGATATTTGGGGTGTATATGTTGAATATGTTTAATTAAGTCAAAATGTGGGGTTTAGCCTATTCTAATTAGAAAAGGCCTAATAGGTTCAACAACATTTCAGGATGACTAAGCCATATTTCACATATATTAGCCCACATAGCACACAATGCTTGATTAACTGGGAATCCTAAGGGAAGTTGCTATTGGTCATTACATGAGCTCATAGTTAGGTCGCACAAGTTATGGTCATCCAAGCATGGTTCCTCCACAATGAGTATATCTCGTCATGAGCATACGACTGATTGGTTTACCATTTCATATACCTTATAGGCACGAGGCTTGGATTTGATGTCATTTCTAATTGTCACACCCTTACCGAATTCTTGAAGAATTCTAATAAATGGCACACTTTAATTTACTTCGATTTACAAAATCAGTAGCTTCTAAACATGCTAGACAAATAACCTACAACTATTACATGAGTGCCATTACATACAACAAAATTAAAATTAAATAAAATTGGAACCCTTGTTCTCTCTACTGCTACACCGCAAGTATTTCGAGGCTTATATACTACCCTTACTGCCCTGCACACCATGACACTGGTATGCTGAGTATGAAACTCAGTAGTGAATTTAATCAATTAATAACATGTCTCACATATTGCACACAAATAATTTCATACATTCAAATTACAAAATCCATGCATATTAAAGTCATTCAGTCATACAATATTCATTACAATTAAATATATTATATTACTTCTTCAAGTAATGGGTGTATATTTTTCCCTAACTAAAAGGTTTATTTAAGCCACTATGTTAATTCAATTAAGGCATTTCAGTTACTTTACATCATAATTCCTACATATTATACCCCACTAAGTATGTAACATTTACTTGGATTCAAGTATAATTTTTATTCTACAGTTACATAATTTCATTTTATTTAAGTCACTACGTCACTCTTATCAAGTAATTCATGTAATTATTCAATAGACTAATTGACCTCAAAGATAATATTTAAATTATTAAATAGGCCCAACTAGGTAGACTACACCTGAACACATTGGACCAAGAGGGAAATAAAATTATGTAGTGATCCGCATTTTGGACCCTAACCACTACATCGGCCTATGGTCTGCCTCACAAACTAGTGCAGTGGACCACTTAGGGACCTCAGCCACTACACTAACCCATAGTCTACCTCATAAACTAGTGCAATGGCTAACTATTGACCTACACCACTACACTGGCATAATCTAATACCCAGACAAAATATGCTACCAATATAGTGGTCTGCCCCACAGACTAGTGCAGTGACCCACTTTGTGGACCTTCATCACTACACTGCCACAGTTCATTATACAATCAATAGTGCTAGCAATGAACCTCAGCCACTACACCAACCTAGTTTGATATCCAATATAAGAAAAGAGGTGTTTGCCCTACAGATTAGTGCAGTGGCTTAAATATGAACCTTGATCACTACATCAGCCTAGTCTGATAATTAAACAGTCTAGCAGTTTCTAATCCCTAAATTGACCAATCAACCCAACCAGTAGGTGTCTAGCTAATAGGCCATCTATCTTATTTTTAAGTTTATCTTATTGCTAATGATCTTTTTATAATATTTGAAAGTATTTAGCAGTTAGTTATAAAGTTATTTAAGTCCATTTCATTCTAATATTATAAGTCCACTTATGTATAATTTATGAGCAGTATTTAAGTCCAGTACAAGGTAGTCCTTTTCATAGGACTATTATAGGTCATTTCTTTATTCATGTACACATTCATAGGCTCAATACTAGCCTTGTTCTAGGCATTTTTCCCATGCCATTCTCAATCACCATTTCATGTAATCATAGGCCCAAAGCCAAGTCCATTTATAATTTCCAAGTGACCTTTAAACTGGTCTCAAATTCCATTTAAGATAAATGTACAAAGGTCTCAAATTTTTTTGCCCAATTCCATGCCATTCTCAATTCTATTTAGGCTAATTTAATCACTTAAATTCCAACAAGTTCAAATTACATTTTAACTTAATTTAACATAAGTTTTCTTACTATTATTTAAACATTTTCATGCCACGTATCCCACACATGTATACCTATTTCATCATAGGATCATGTTCACCATTTCATGCTTAACATATCATGTCCTTTTACTTTCACACATGAGTCACTTAATTACTTTAATGGAACATAGCTACTATCATTATAATCACATTGTTCTCATATCTAAAAATTAAGTTCATTATGTATATCACATTTATGTTCCCATGCAAAGCCTCTTGACCCAATTATGTTCATGAACCCAAGGTGAACATTTTCCATAGGTTATTATAGTGACATGTTAGGAATTATTAAGCTAAGGTATAATCACAAGCAATAGGAAGAAACATATACTATAGCCAATGTCCTCCCACATTTCGGCTATGACTATGTTCTACACCAAACACACTTCATTTCATTACTTTACCACCTAAGCACATTTGTCATGCCATTCTAATTGCCACCATCATCTTTATATGATATATACCATCATACATATCCTAAGTTCCCCTAAATGCCTCTCAAAATACTTTTATAGAGATGTTATGAATGCCTTTATTCATAAGCAACCGCATGCTAATATTATTTTGCATATACATACGTCTTAGGTGACTATTTGTTATGTATTTATAGAAACCCTTATACATGTACTCCATGCCTTACATCTCCTACCTTTTTATACCTTGCTAGGTTCTTTAAGGACAGCCCCACTTAACTTCATAGTACATCTACAAATGTTCCCAATTTAGATTTCATTTTACAACACAATTATGTCAATGTAACACCCTAACCATCTACTCTTGCTCTACTATGTTTATACTCCCACAATAAAATTTTGTTTACTTATTCCTATACCAAAATCACGTCACTTTGTGGCCTACACACCTCTTCACCTCAAACTCCATCTTTACACTTAGACTTGTATACAATATACCCCTCGGGTTGATTGGAAATCACCATACACATGCATAGATTTAGCAAGTTAACACACACATCTATACCACCACATGATTGTTCACTTATACCACCTTGTTTTGTTTTTTTTTCTACCCATAATCTAGTCACAAGATCACACACACCCAACCATGAAAAACTTGGAGATTTATCCTACAACCTCATGATTTCTAGCAAAGGCAACCACTAATTTGACATACACACTCACACACTATGTCCTCTCAAAAAAAAATTTTATTTTTTTTAGCAATGTAATACCATCCAATTCAGCCCCTAACCCCATGAAGTCTAGCCATGACAATCCCCAATTAAAGGTTCTCAATTCATAACCATAAGGCTACAACACGTTACACACATAACCACCCACAACATCTATTATCATTTCACAAATTCACATCATAGGCACATTGATCTATTATTATTTCACAAATTCACATCATAGGCACATTGACTCACACCACAAGAACTCAAGACATGCTAAAGTGTCTATACATTCACATTACACAGCTAAAAAGTCCACACTACTAGGCTAGAATTCATAAAAGTAAGGCATGCCAAAAATCAATTAGATTCGCTAACCTCTTGGACCAAGGCTGCTAGGCATCCCTTTTTCACTTGAGAATTACTTGCTGGGGGGGGGGGGGGGGGGGGGGGGGGGGGGGGGGGGGGGGGGGGGGGGGGGGGGCCCGGCCCCGGCGCCCGGCGGGCGGCCCGCGCGCCCCCCCCGCCCCCCCCCCCCCCCCCCCCCCGCGCCGGGCCGGGGGCGCCCCCCCGCCCCCCCCC
>CANXYI012229887.1:0-16976 GCA_948208565.1 Hura crepitans | reverse complement strand
ATATATAATTCTTGTTATAATCTCTTAATACCATGTAATTTGATAACTCAATTTAACTATCATAGCATATCTTGAGTAATGTAATTTGTTATGTACTTAAGTTATAATATCATCAAATCATGGCTAAATTTTTTGGCCTTGCTTACTTATAACCACTAATCTATATTATGGATTTATGTTGTTACTGGGGATAAGGCAATTAGTGTTTGGAGTTATCACCTGGCTTTACACTAGGACCACTAATCTTTTGCCCAAGAATGGTTTGAAATTAGATGTTATTAATGACCCAATAATATACCTTCCTTTGTATTCTAACAATTATCAATCCCATATCATAAAAAGTAAGCATCCTTAATTTAAAGCATTTATGCCACCTTTTCACTTAGAGAGAATAAATTTTAATATAAAGAATATACAACAAGCAATAATGTATATTAGACATCCAAAAATTGGGTCATTTATTAGTTATTGTTTGACCTGATAACTACTCATGATTCCAAGGAATTAGCAGTGATTGCCTAACTCTGATATTTAGGAGATTGACTTTTGTTAAAATACATTTTTATGTGACTTTTATTATGAAAAAATCAAAACCATTTTATTAGGAAAACACAAGTTAATTATGTAGAAAAACTATTTGATGTGAGGTTAGGCTTTTGGCAAGTAAAATGAGTTATTAGACTACCTATTACAACCTAAAATAATCAAGAGAATTAAAAGGTACAAAACCAAATAAATAGTAAGCTATTTGGTCCCATCTTTATATTAGCAAGTTTGCACAAACTTATTATAGCTCCAGTTTATGTCTGTGTGGACTATAATGTGTCATGGCTAATATGTCCATCTAGACCACCAATTTAGTAAGAATAGTTACCTTTATACGACTTTAAGGAAAGAGGTTAACAATACAAATAATGGTCCGTGAGGACTTAAGAACTATACCAAATAAAATAATAACAACTTGTGGAATGCAAATATGAATTACCATAATGCATGCCAAAATGATGGTTATGAATAAGGGAATGGCAAACTAATCATACAAAGGAAAACATAAAGATAAATATTGATATTCATAAGAATTGGAATTCAGAATATAAGTCTGTGCAGACTACGTTCCTTGTGAAAGGGAGTCCATGTGGACTTATAGATAGAACACATTTGCATATAAAATACATATCCATGCAAAGCATGTTCCCTATAAAAGGGAGTCTATATAGACTATAAGATTGCTTAGGCATGCATAAAACATATATATCTACGTAGACTATGTTCCTCGTGAAAGAGAGTTGATACGAATCACACATTCGTTACAGAATATCAATAATATGCATAATAAGGAACAAAATAATCATATGACATGATAACAGCATATAATCATGTCAACATGGTAAGCAAAATATGTTGAAATATAGTATACAAAGTGAACAAAAAATTTTTATCGATCAATAGTCTACATGGATGTTAGATCATGCATATATTATCATGTGTTAAGATAAGTCTATGTGATTATATGCCAATTCTAGAATGATTACACTAATGTAATAAGCAATTATATATTATTAAAATTATTTAAAATAATAACCTACTCCTGTAATCAATGTGGGAATTACATAGAATCACCTCATATATGATTAATCATGGGAGATCATTAGTTTATAGAAGCAACACGAATTAATAGAGATGAATACAAATAAAAGCCTCAGATCCTACCTTAGAAATGAGCTTTAAGGAACAATACAAAGGTAGTGTTTTAGAAATAACTATTATTTTTTTATATGGCCGAAGGTTTAGTAGAGCGATTCCTACTTTAGAGTTTATGTCTGGACTCTCACAATAATAGGTTATAAATTCTTGGAATTCCTCTTTAGCTCCCCCATAATTCTTTGACCAGGTTATTTATATGATTAATGGATAGCTTTCCCATTTAGAAGAGGCAAAGTCCTAATGGAATTAGGAAACATAGTTCAAATATAAAGTTAACACTTTTATATGCTTTTTGCTAATTGGTCTGTACGGACTAGGGGTGCTTAAGTCTATGCGAACATAAGCTTTAGGTCCACCCTAGTAGTTCATGGTCCTTGGGCCTAGCTTTCAGTAGAGTCTATTATAGTCCATGTAGACATGGGCTTTGGTTTGTCCAGGTAGACCATGGGCTATGGGCCTACTATTTTAGACTGGGCCTTGGTTCATCAGTGCAGACCTCGTGGCATTAAGTTCGGGTGGACTTGCACTATGTTAGTCCTTACAGATAAGGGTTATAGATTTTTTGCCTTATTGCTTGAGCCTATCTCTAGTTATCATTTTTAACCTAAAATCTAGGCATCGATAGTTACCCTTACTTTGGTGTTTGTTGTGAAATGCTAAAGCAATAGTGCAAGTACTTGAGACTTAGTAGCATACTTGAAGTTCCTCTTTTGCCTTTTCACAATCAACTTAATATTCTATGTCTACATGATATAGCTTGTTATCTCACACCTTTATGATTAAACTTGTTGCACGTTTTCATGTTTTGGCATTTACACCATTTGGCAACTTTTTATTTTTGCACCCCATGGTTTCTTGGCATTTGCACCCTTTAAGAGCTTGGCATTTGCATCTTTTGGCAACTTCTTATTTACACCTCATGGTAGTTTGTCATTTTCACCTCCTGGTGGCTTGGCATTTGCAGCTTTTGGTAGCTTAGCATTTGCACCTTTTGGCAACTTGGCATTTACACCTTTTGGCAGCTTGTCATTTGCAACTCTTAGTGGATTGGCATTTGCACCTTTTGGAAACTTGTCATTTGTATCCTTTTGGCAGCTTGGCATTTACACTTTTTTTGTAGCTTGTTATTTGAACCCTTCTGGTGGCTTGTTATTTGAACCCTTTTGGCTACATTAGAAAGTTGTTCATTTACTGCATATATGGTTAATGTGAATGGATAATGTATGTTCTCATACAGAAAAACATATTGGCAATTTAGAGTAATGCATGTCTTTTTATATGCAAGGAAAAAGATTAATGCATACGTAAAAGGATTAGTATATATTTTCATGTAAGGTGTTGATGATAAATGATGCACGTTTTACATGTGTAAGAAAACTTAGGAACTTATCGGTGAAAAGGATGTGTTGATGCCCATATTGTGAAATTAAGAATAATGCATGTCTTTCATGTATAAAGTTATTGATGAGGGATGACAATCAATGCATGCTTTCATGTGAAGGATTAATGCATAGGAAAAGATAGAGATAGATGATACATTTATTCATGCGAAAGATTAATACATAGGTCATTTGCATGAGAACCAAGGCAGCAGCATTAGTCATGAAACTTTGAGAGTCTTTAAATTGATGAAAAATGCAAAATTTAAAAATTTAGCAGAACCAATAATTCATTTTAGGCTATAAACTAGTGATTTGTGGGGTTAAATGGAGTTAGGCTAGGAATGACCTAGGATGTGCCGATACAGACTCAAAAATATCATACCTTAAAGCACAAAAATTCCATTGAGTCCATTGGTGAAGGAATTTTTAATTTTTGAGGTCATTTGCAAATTCTTCTAATTTTTGAGTTTGGCACATAAATCGAGGTAGTCTAAAAAATGTCATATCAATGGAATTTAGCTGTAAAATTTAATGAGCATGTAAATGGGATGAAATTAGGAATTTTAAAATAAACAGTGTAATTTTTTTAGGTCCCTATGATTTTTAAAAATTTTTTAAAGTTTCTATTGAAATTGAGCAATTTCGAGATGGTTTGAGAGGTTATGGGACCCAGTCATGCCCAAGCCAACTGACCTAAGGCCATTACACTTGTTAAACACATAAGCTAAGTGGCAAAATCCACTCAACAAATTGAAAATTTCCTTTCCTTCCTTGGCTAGAAATACAACGCCACACTAGGAGAAATCCTTTATTTTCATCATCTTCTCCATTCTATTTTAGCAAACTAATTACACTAAAAATCATCTTTACATGTTAAGGAATTAAGGGAAAAGAATAATTGAAAAGTAGTTCTCAAGAATTAATTAAAATTCATCAAAGGGAGCAAGGTTAGGAGGCATTCCAACACAGATAACAAGCTTTCAAGGTGAGTTCTTTATGGTTTTTATTGATTTTTCTAAGGGATTTTAAATAGGAATGACTGCCTATTGGTATTTAGAATTCTAATGAAGTATGTGTATAGTTTTTGAGGGAATTGGAGAGGAGAATTGGCTTAAAGAATGGGGATAATTCTCGTGTGGTAAGGGTTGGAAATTCATGGACTTTGAAGGTTTGAATTAAAGGAGTTTTGCTTCCGACTGACAAGAGGTAAGTGAATTATAACATTCACTTCATGCCATTTAAGTTGCATAGCTGGAAATTACTTTAAGAGTAGCCTTTAAAATGATTAATTAGTTGTTAAGTTAACCTTGGTGAATTCTTAATGGATTGAACATATGTGATTGAACATGTGGTTATATGCTTGTGAGATTAGCTATGCTATGCAAGGAATTGAATATATGATGAATGAATGAAGTTACGTCTTATGATACATTTATATATGTATATGCTTTATATTAAGCAAGATGTGGATGGTGCTTAACCATATACATGTTTATGGACTTGAGGAATTATATTGATCCATGAAATGAGAAGGCTTGTATTGTGGAGCAATTCTTAATGGCTTGGCCTAATGGTCTAGTGCAATGGCCATAATGCAAATATGTGTATGTATGTCTTTTATACGTATGCTATTGATGGTGCATGTCTATAAATTAATGTTTATGATTAAATGGTCCTAAGAAAGGATATGTAACATGATTGAATAATGGTTATGGATACTTAGAGGCTTGATGGATGAAAGGCCTATTGCTCTATGTATGTATGCTTATGTTTATTGATAAACACATTATAAAAGATGCATAAACACATGAATGATAATGAGTTTGAAGAATTGAGAGGCTATGGGTAATGTGATAACATACAATATTTGTGCATGTGTGATGTATAGCCGAATGGTCTATGGCCAGTAGTTGAAAATATGTGGCATATTATGTATGTTATGAATAACACATGACCATATGTATAAGAATGATCATATGAATATGTAATGACATGTGTAAAATAATTTGAACCTATCTGAATATATATATATGTATGTGTGTGTGAACTATTGGCATGGAAAAATGAAATGATGATACAGATGGCATATGGTAGTTGGGAAACACCATAATGCATAATGGGCTTATGATATAGCCAATTGGACTAATATGGAAAGTGGAAAATGGTTAATGAAATGATGATACAAATGGCATATGGTAGTTAAGAAACACCATAATGCATGATGAGCTTATGATATGGATGAATGGCTAATGTGGAAATGGATAGGTGCTATAGGCATTCATCAATTGCTTTTGATATAATGCTATGGGCATGAGGCTATTGGCCTATAGTGATTAAAAGAATAAAATGCTTATAATAATTATTATTGTGAATAAAAGATAGATATGTTGATATGCTAATCAATGTACTTATGTTGCATGATTGGTAATATAATGGGAGTAATAAATGGTAAGGAACATTTATTTTCCCTAAGGTCATGTGTTAACCAAATTAAAGATAAAATTTATTCAATCTAATTTAAGATGGTGAAACTGAAAGTAAATTTGGTTAGTGGCCAATACAAGTAAACAACCTAGTCGGATAGGTTGGTTGGTCAACTAGGAGTGACAGTAGCTGCTAGGGCACTTTAATGCTTTTATGTGTATGTTCTATAAGTCCACTTTTAGTTTAACCTAAAGGCATATTATCTTGATATTTGGATCTATACAAGTGCAGCCATTTTTTAAGTCTCGTAAGGCTACTGCACACTTTTATGAGGGTATATCCACTATTAGGTCCATTAGGATCACTGTACATCTATGCTGGTGCAGTAGCTATTTAGGTCTTACGGGGCTATTGTACACTTTTATGCAAGTACAACCACTATCAGGTCTATTAAGATCACTATACATCTATGCTGGTGCATCAGTCGTTCAAGTCCAAAATGTAGGCCACTGCACATCATGATACTCCGTTATCCGTAATGTTTGTGTTTTCTTAGACATAGGCCTAATAAATGGATTTTTAAAGAAGAATATACATGGTTTTCATAAAGAATGAATTATAATATTTATATATGATCTTATGATGCATTGTGTTTAGATTTCTACCATGTTAAAGCATATAAGTATGTTATTTATAAGGAATTGTATCACATGATAAGTTAAATATTGATGATTTTAAATCTTAATGGATGACAACTTATGAATGAATGCTGCAAGGCCTATGTATGATTTTAATGAGATGTGTATGACCATGTTATGATAAAATGATTATAACACCATAGCTTTATGCATGAAATGCATGTAAGCTAAAATAAAAGTAAAGGCATGATAATGTTTATGTCTAGCATAATAATGATGGTTGAATTCATTAGCTATATGAATTTAATATGCTTATGTGTAAGCTGTTATGGATAAATCATGCAAATTGAGATGATGGTTCTTTTATTATGTATTTTATATCAAAAGGCATGCATGTTTGGATACTCAATGTTAATACTATCTTATTTATCTATACCTTTTTACATATTTGTATAATTGACTCTAACACAATGGGCTAGAATTTATGAATGTTTATGATTTAAACTATTTAATATAAATTGAATAGTAAAGGAATGTGCCATACTATACTGTATACACCACTAAGCTATAAAGCTTAGTGTATTATTTGTATGTGATGCACAGCTATTCTGGATAGCTCAGAAGGAAGAACCTTTAAGCTACGGTTGACATAGGCTTATTTATAGATAATGTTGGTTATACAGCTTTGTATGTTATATATAGAAAGAATCAGATAAAGTGTATAAGCACTTCTATGTATACTGATGTATGGATTATAGGTTTATAATGTATGAAAAGTTCATGTCAAATTATATATGTATGTATGAGGACAAGTGATTGATAGGTATTGACATATGATTATTTATGAGCCATTATGTATGCATAGATTGGAATGGTTATGAGACAAGTGTTGATGTTTATATATATATTTGTGAATGAGCTGATGTTGAGTTTGGATAGTCAGATGGACCAAGATAATGATGGGATATCTTTTGGTATATCAAAAATGTGTTTTTAAGCAGGTTACTACTTGTGATTATGTCCTGGTACAGCCGTTATGCTGCTAGATTTTTGACACAAGGACCTTATTAGTAAACCTTAAATATGATTTTTGTTAAGACTAGTTTTTATGAGTTGTATGATAAGAGAATATGCAATTGGTAAAAGGAAAAAGAAAAAAAATCTAAGCAAACCGGATAAGTAATAAGATAGATGATGGTTGTGTGTCATTCCTTATTTGGGTTCGGTGACCAAATCAAGTAAGGGGTGTCACACACCTATATGAAAGTATAATATCATATCATATCAATGTATAACATATATATGTGCATTAGCCCTTATAGACCTCACGATGGTCACACCTCTAAGAAACATAACACCGAAGTATCCTAGCAGCTACTTCCTCCTTAACTGACTGGTCAACCTATCTAGTAGGTTGTCTAACATATTTGGGTTATCAACATTTTTGTTTCTGTTACTGGTAGGTCACATATCTCATATACATTTCCTTATGTGAGAATTCATTTACACATTTACCTAATTTTTTTACTTTAACCTCACTTATTACATTCATTCAATCATTTCACATTGCTCACCTCATAACATAAGTTTCGTCGATCACATTATCCTTTTATCTACTTACATTACAAATCATGATATGTTAACACACACTCACATTATGCATCACACATCTCAACACATAACTTACACACATTACATACCTAATATCTCTATCATCATGCACATTCATCATTTTACAAGCCAAATTCATAATGCACCATTTCATCCAAGGCCTAAAAGACTCTAATTATGTCCATTTTAGCAATGATTACCTAAATTACCATTTTGCCCTTTTCACACATACCACTAGACCAAAGCAAGAATTTCACCCATTTAAGGTATTTTTCATCCATTTTCCATTAATTCCATCTGTTTAGCATTCAATAAACCCTAATCTACCACCATTGTCATTTTAAGGTCATTTAACCCCTTAAACAAACAATGTGATCATGTTACACCTATTCTTGAAAATTCACAACACATATGCACATACATATTTTATCAATATAGACTGATTATTTGGCTTCCCGAAAAAGGCACTTTATAACTTTTATTTTTGTTTATCTTGGCTCTCTTCCATTTTCTTTAACTTACATAGTAGGAATTAAATTATAAAAATTCATAGAAAAATCTACACTGCACCAAACGCATAAATAACACTGGAATCATTAAATTAGGCATCCTTAGTTACTTAGAAAAATGTTAGGATTCAATTTAGGGTTTACCTTGATTTAGGGGTTATAAACCCTAAGTCTTTTAATTTTTCTTTTTCCTCCAAAATGCTTCTTTCTTGTAAAATTGACATAAAATTAGATCATTAGATGCGAGGAAGATCACTTTTCATGTATAAAGTGGGGTTTTTAGGTGAAATATGGCAAAGAAATGATGGAATAAAGAGAGGAGAGAGAAAAGAGAGAAATGGCACCGGCTTCTCTTAGTGAAGGAGAATGATGAGTTTTTGATCTCATGTGCACACAAACATAAAGATTAAGCCATATGCCAATCTTGTTGCTACAATTAATCCTATTTAAATTTAAAGATTTGAAAATATGATTTTAATTTTTTAGGCCTTCCAAAATTCCTCTTGAGGTACCAAAAATTCCAAAATTTCCTAATTTAGAAATACCTAAATTTTTGTGCCTAAAAACCAATGGAAACTCAGTTAATTAGTCAATTGCATTTTCAAGAAATTTAAATAAAATACTTATCAATGTTAGAAAATTCTAATTTTAGCACCATTGGACTACTTAGGATTTTTTAACTTCAAGTCGTTCTATTTTTGGGACTTTTAAGAACATCCAAAACATTTTATCACTCGATTTAAATTGAGTTCACTATTCACTAGATACTGAACCCTTATTTCACCCATTATAACTTTATGACTGGTACTCCTTGTTGGTCACCTCAGTGCTACTCAATTTTTTGTTAAGCACTATTCATACCTCGAGATGTATTATTCATAGAACCAAAATTTTTAGGTGTTACATTTCTTTCCCCTTTTAAGAAATTTCATCATCAAAATTTACCTAGTTAAAATAGGTGCATATAATTTTCCCTTATTTGTTGCTCACTATCCCAATTTGCTTTTTGTGAGTTGTGATACTTTTAAAGCAACTTTAATAATGGCACTACTTTGTTGTATAGTTCTTTTAGCTCATGTTTTATGGTTTAGACCAATTCCTCTTCATATGAAAGGTCTAGTTGCACCTTTATCTCTTTTATTAATAGCATATGGCAAGGGTCTAATAGATACCTCCATAACATTGGGACATGAAAAACATCATGAATCTATTGTAATTCTGGAGGTAATGCTAATTGATAAGTTACTGGTCCCATACTTTCTATAACTTTATATGGGCCAATGAAACTTAGGCTCAATTTGCTTTTTTTTGCTAAACTGAAGTATCTTCTTCTAAAGTGATACCTTAAGGAAGACTTTATCTCTCACTTCATATTCAATCAGCTTCCTCTTTAGGTTTGTATATTATTTTGCTCATCTATTACTACTTTCAATCGATTTCTAATGATGTTGACCTTCTTTTCTACATCCTCGATCAAATCTTATCCCATCAATTTATTTTCACATAGTTCATTCCAACACTAGGGGGTTTTACACTTCCTTCATACAATGCCTTATATGGTGCCATTCCTAAACTCACTTGATGGCTATTATTATATGCAAATTCTTGTAAAGATAGATATTAGCCCCAGTTACCTTTAAATTCAATGGCATAGCTTTTTAACATATCTTTTAACACTTGAATAAGACTTCCTGATTGGCCATCTATTTGTGGGGTGGAATGCTAGACAAAAAGTGACCCGAGTACCCAAGGTATCATGTAGTTTTTTCCAAAATCTAGATATGAACCTCGAGTCTCAATCTAAAATAATAGATGTTAGCACTCCATGTAGCCTCACAATCTCATCAATGTATGGTTGTGCAAGCTTTTCTAGTGAGTAATCCATTCTTAATGGGATAAAGTGTGCTATCTTTGTCAACCTACCAATAATCACCCATACAACATCATAATTATTCGTACTCACAGGTAGCCTAACTAAGAAATCTTTCGTGACTCTCTCCCATTTTCACTCTAGTATTACTCTAGGATAAAGCAATCTAGAAGAAACCTAGCATTTGGGTTTCACTTGTTGATAAGTGGGACACTATGTCAAGAACTCCATTATATCTCTTTTTATCCCAGGCCACCAATAATAAAGCTTCTAGTCATGATACATTTTGTACTCCTAAGATGTATGGCATATGAAGTGCTATGGGCCTCATGCAAAATTTGTCTCTTAATTTCCTTTATGTCAACCACACATGATCAAACATGATAGTATAGACATCCATTTATTTTTATCTTATGTTCAGTAGGCTTCCCCTTATTAATCAAACCCATTATATGCATGAGTTTGCTATCATCTTTTTGGGCATTATTATTTAGTGAATTAAGTTTGGTTTCACTTGTAATTCTACTAACACGGTTCTATCTTATAGGTACTACAACTAAGCATTCAGTGCTTTCATGGCACATAAGAATTTTTTGCTTATTGCATCAACTATTGAGTTTACATTACCCGAATGATAATCGATTAAATAATTGTAATCCTTGATCAATTTCGTCCACCTTTGTTTCCTTAAGTTCATCGCATTTTAGGCAGATAAGTGTTTCTAACCTTTATGATCTATGTACACATAGCATCTCTTAGCATAAAGGTATGTCTCTATATTTTCAAGGAAAAAACAAATGGCAACTAATTTTAAATCATGTGTCAAATAATTCCATTCATGTGGCTTCAATTACCTAGATGCATAAGCCACTACCTTGCCATCTTACATCAATATCCACCAGTGTCTATTGTGAGAAGCATCACTATAAATGACAAAGTCCTTCCCTAACTCTAGTTGTGTAAGAATATGAGCTTATTTCAACATAGCTTTCAATATATCAAAGCCCTCTTAACATTTATGATACCACACAAATTTCACATCCTTTCTTAATAGGCATGCCATGTGAGCAGCAATCATTAACAGCCCTTTAATAAATTACATCTAGTAACTATCTAATCCTAGAAAGCTCCTGATCTCTATCACATTCCTCAAAGGCTTCCATTTCAATATAGCTTTGATTTTACTTAGGTCCACCCTGATCCTATCAACTGAGGCAATATTTACTAGAAAGGCTACTTCTTTTAGTCGAACTCACACTTGCTCAATTTAGCATAAAGTTACTTTTTCTCTTAAGGTCTATAATACTATCCTAAAATACTATTCGTGCCCTTCTTTGGTCTTAGAGTACACTAGGATATCATTAATGAACACCACTATAAATAGATCCCTAGTATGGCCTAAATATTCAATTCATTAAGTTTATAAAATGTAGTTGGGGCATTGGTTAGCCCAAATGGCATCACTAAGAAACCATAATGTCTATGCCTAGTGTAGAAGTCTATTTTTGGCATATTAGATTCTTTTATCCTGAGTTGACAATATCCAAATCTTATATCAATTTTTGAGAAAACACTTAATCCTCTAACTTGATCAAACAAGTCATATATCTAGAGCAGTGGATATTTGTTCTTGATTATCACTTTGTTAAGCTTTCTATAGTCTACACAAAGCCATAAGGAGTCATCCTTCTTTTTCACAAACAGGACTAGTAATCCCCATAGTGAAAAACTAGGTTTGATGAACCCTTTATCTAGTAGCTCTTGTAATTACACCTTTAATTCTTTTAATTCTACAAGTGTCACTCTATAAGGGTCTATTGATAGTGTCATGCCTAAGTACACCTCAATGGCAAACTTAATTTCCTACTTAGGTGGTAACACTGGCAACTCATCTAGAAAAACATCAAGAAATTTAACCTCTATTGGTTTTTGGCTAACATCAGGTCCTATCTTATTAGTATCAGCCACATGTGTCAAATAGTCTTGGCAACACTTTTAGATAATTCTTCTAGCTATCATTATAGATATAACATTAGACAAGAAATTTGTTCTCTCACCAACTATAGTAATTTCATCCATGTTTACTATCTAGAGAGTAAATCTCATCTGCCTATAGTCTACTATGCCATGATGTCTAGATTGCCAATCCATGCCCAATATGAAGTCAAATTCATTAAAGGGTTGCTCAATAAGATTTGCTCAAAAAAATGTCCTTGGATAATTAAGGGACAATTGTTATATATTCTATCCACTTTTACATGTTGTCATATAAGATTGCTAACCATGGTTTCTATATCTAAGGGCTTTAACTATAACCCTTTAACTTATGCTAGTGTGGTGTAAACATAGGAATGTGTGGATCTCGAGTCAGCTAATGCCAAAATAGGTTAATTAGGAAAATAAAATGTACCAACTATGACATTTGAGGAGTCTGTCTCCTCTCGAGCTCTTATAGTAAACTAGTGTGCTAGAGCTCAAGCCTTTGTCCTTTGACTGGCCTTTAATCTAGGCTTCTAACATCTTTTACCTTTATCTCCCTTGTTCTCCTTCTGACTCTTAGCTAGTGCTAGTGATGAAGCCTAGAATTGTGTATAGTCATTAGATCTCAGTGGAAAATCCTTCTGGTAATGATCCCTAAGCCCACATATATAGCATGCCTTTTGTACATATCTTTAGCAAATACCTCCATGTCTCCTCCCGCATGTCCTAAAAAATATGTAGTGTACTTCTAGCTCTAGAAACTAGTGCACTAGTAGCTAACCTCCACTATCGTAATTTGAATTGCCCTATAGGTCCTGATTTCTAAGTCGAGGCCATTTTTTATGATAGCTAAATACTTGACTTCCTTTTTACTTATTGCTCACTTCTAGGTTAGAACTAGCTAGTCCTCTAATGAAGGATCTCTTGTTCTAAAAGTTCTTCCTCCTTTCCTTTAGTATATCTTCAACTGTGTAGGCTACAATGACTAAAAAAGTGAACTCCCTAATCTTACTTAAAGCTACCTACACCCTGATATTAGTATTAAGGCTTTTCTTAAATCTTTTACACCTTTCTTCTTTAGTGGGTACAATTTTTGTGATGTACCTACTCAACCTAGCTAACTCTTTTTCATATTCAGATAAAGGTTATCACCTATATTTCAAGTTAAGAAACTATTGTCATTTCTTTTCTAAGTAATTCTCTATAATGTGCCTATTTCTAAACTCATGTAGAAAGAACTCCCAAGGCCAATTTGTTTAAGCTTTATGCTCTACAACTACTCTCTACTAATGATATGCCTCTTCTTCTAATGGTGAGGTGGCACAAATTAAATTTTCTTTTATATTGTATTTTAGCTATTATAGAATCCAATCAGTCCTTTCTAGCTAATATTTTGCTATGGATGAATCATCTCTATCAATCTTTAGGAAATCTATAGCTCTCATCTTATGTACTCACTCTAGGTATGTCTTCTGGAGAGCTTGAGATGGTGGTAGTGGTGGCACTGGAGGTGGAGGTTGGGTAGCTGCTACAGTAGCCTTTTTAAGTAATTCCACCATTTGTTGTAATAGTGCTAGTTATGCTAGTGTCAACTACATAGGTACAAGTTGGGCCACATCACTAGGCATAGGGTTTTCTAAACTCATCAGCTTATAGACTATCGCAAAGGCATGACTCTCCACCTCCTCTTCACCAGTTGTCAGTCTCAGTTCACTCATCTTTAATCTATATCAAAGAACAAACATTAGCCTCAAGTAGTGTAGTGTCGTGTGATGTATGTATATAAAACCTTATGGCACTCATAAGCAACCTAATTCATCTAAGAAAGCCTAAACCTTACTTTGATACCAAACAATGTGACACCTCTGACCTGACCTAATAGCTGGATCCAAATGAGAGATGGCATATTATTAAACCTTTACATCGAATGTTGCTAGTTTGAATAAGAGATGACACATTAATAGGTTTTGTTTAGTCCAACCATTATCTTCTCAAAACCTTATGATGTGTGTGTGCAAATAATGAAACATCCCGAAGCTACATATGAAGAAATCTTACATTACTTACACATAAAACAAAAATGTCCCACTAAGATAGAAATCCAGCAGCATAATAGCTGCATGATGTGATATCCAAAAATAAAACCAATAGAAAACAACACTTTTACAAAGCCTCAACCTCAATATCTTAGACCCACCCAATCCTTACAACTTATCTTAGTCAACAGTCTCAAAATCAAGCTATCATATCAGTCATAACAGTCATATTGTCAACATATATTCAAGTCCATATACAAGTATATCATCATATTATAACATTTGTAATTTTAATTTAGATACCCAAATTGATATATATATATATATATATACACACACACACACAAGTGCGTGCATACATGTGCACATAGACACACATAAAAACATATATATATGAGAAAAACCTTATTTGTCCTAACTACCCACATATGACTGCCATCTACTTATTATATACATCAAACTATGTAACATAAAAGTATACCAAAAATGATTGAAGTCGACTCCACTGCACTACTACTCTGAGGCTTACCTGATGTTGACTATCTATAACCTACACATCGAAAACACGATACACTAAGCATAAAGCTTTGTAAGGCTAAAAAAATCTCGGTGTTATGAACAATACTTCCTAAGATATGAGTAGTATTTCTCGAGACTTGGGTCACACTAATCTTACATAATGGAAGCATCAATCATAATATAATTTTGGTATTTGATCTACAAATGAAGTTGTTTAGATGGTTAAAAAAGATAGTTAAGTTTTATAATAGTATCACGTGAATAGTGACCCAATTTTAGCCTAATAGTAAAATAATCAATTTTTACTCAGAAAATTTTAGGATTTATACAACCTGATACTCAAATATTCTAAATTATCCATTGGCATTGGAATTGGAATTTTTTTGATATCAAAAAGTATTTTTACTAAATTGGGTAAAGATAAAAAGTTACATTTTAATCGATTTTCTCAGTTTTTGAGCTCGAGTTTTTAGAGGCTTATAAGAGTTGAATTATATGATTTTTAGTGATTTAAATTGAGGTTAAACGAGGAATGAAATAAGGGGAATTTTGATTAAAAGGAAAAAAAAGATAATTAGCTTATTTAATCTACCTATAAACATATATGGTCAAATGGGGATTAAATGAGTGAACCATTAAATAATAGCATCTTCTACCTCCCTTTTTCTCTCCAAGTCAGCCAATGCCTTTGTCCAAGGAAACCATTCCTTTTTCTTCTCTTATATTTCTACGCTTACCCCTAGATAACACATCCTACCCTAAAATCTAAGCCTTTATAGCCTCTAGACCTTAATTCTTATAAGAAATCCTTAAAAATTCAAGAGAATATAGTGTTTGAAGGATAAGGTAAATGCTAACAAGTTTTTATTCGACTAAGTTTTTCCAAGTTCCAATATTTTTCTAGTGTTCCTTAGGTGCCCAAGAGGATATTATGAAGTTGATTTCTTTTTTTGAAGCTCATATGATTTTATACTGACATTTTTTTTTTTGTAATAAGGCTCTTTATCTTTTTAGAGCAAAGTGACAAACAAAAAGAAAAAGGAAATGAGAAGGCTTGAATGAGTTGTTAAGCATATTTTAAACTCAAAGTAAGTGTAATCTATGTAAATCATGTTCAATTTGTATTTGTCCTAATGTGAACTATGCATATTTGTAGTATGGAAAATGTGAATTAAGCTTTTAATGTGATAATTGCCTATAGAATTGTGTTTTATGGTGATATGGAGATGTAATTATGATATTTTAAGGAGTGAATAATGTTGGATGTGTCTGTGCACTTTTTTTCCAAATGACAAAAAAGGGGGTTATTAGTGATTAATGGCTTAAGAAGGATATATGCATTAAATATAAGCTTGTGATTTGAATAATTGGCCTTTAAGTGTTCCCCTTATGCATTTAATGTGTAAGATAATGAAATATGTATGTCATTGTATGGTATATGATATGGCCAAATGGCTTAATAAGTGATTAATGATGCTTGCATACAAGTATGGCTTAGGTAGTGTATTCCTATGTGTTATTGAGAATTGTTTTCTCTTATGATTATAATAATGCATGAGTATGTGCTATATGTGCTATATGATGTTAATGGAACAAAATTGTAAAAAAGTGGTTTTATTTTAATGCTTTATGATTTCCTATGTTACACATGCACATGAGATGGTAATTATGTACAAGACCCTACAGGGAAATGTGTAGATGCCTAGATTTTAGGTTAATAATGATAACTAGAGATAAGCTGAAGCAATAAGGAAAAAAACATAGAACCCTAGTCCGTATGGACTAACATGGTGCAAATGCACCCGAACTTGATATCACAAGGTCTACATTAACTAACCAAGACCCAATCTAGAATAGTAGGGCCATTCCCCATGGTCCACCTGGATAAACTAAAGCCCATGTTTGCATGGACTACAAAAAACTTAACCCAAAACTAGGCCCAAGGCCTATGAACCTCTAGGGTATACTTAAAGCCTACATCCACATAGATTTAGACACCTTTAGTCTATAAAAACCTATCAACAAAAAGCTTTTAGAAGGGTGAACATCTTATTTGAACTCTATTTCCTAATCCACTTATGTCTCTACCTTTTCTAGATGGGAAATTTATCCACTAAGCCTATAAATACCCTCTCAAGGGATAATTAAAGCGAAGCCAATGAGGAATCAGAAGAATTCATAACCCACTATTTTGAAAGTCCAAGCATAGTCTTCAAAGTAAGAATTACTCTGCTAGACTTTGGCCCACATTGAAATTTAATAGTTCTTTCTAAAACCCTACCTTTGCATTATTGTTTAGAGCT
>CANXYI012229732.1:0-11764 GCA_948208565.1 Hura crepitans | reverse complement strand
TCTCAAAGTTTGTAACATAACCCTGAGATGTTGTTCATGCTCTTCCTTATTTTTAGAATACATCAGAATATCATCTATGAACACCACCACAAATTGATCTAGATAAGGCTAAAAAACTTTATTAATGAGATCCATGAAAGTTGTTGGTGTGTTAGTGTGCCTAAATGGCATCACCAAAAACTCATAGTGCTTGTACCAGATTTTGAAGGTAGTTTTGGGAATGTCAGCTTCCTTAATTCTCAACTAATGGTATCTAAATCTCATATCAATCTTAGAAAAGACACCTGCACCTCTCAACTAATCAAAGAGATCATCTATCCTAGGGAAATGGATACTTATTCTTCATAGTTATCGTATTCAGTTGCCTATAATCAATACATAATCTAATCGACCCATCTTTCTTCTTTATAAACAGCACAAGTGCTCCCTAAAGATATACCCTGTGTCTAATAAAACCCTTGTCTAATAAGTCTTATAACTGTACCTTCAATTCTTTTAGTTTAATAGGTGTCATTCAATATAGAGCAATAGATATTAGAGTTGTACTAAGATATACCTCAATTTCAAAATCTCATTCCCTTTGAGGTGGTAAGCCTAGTAGCTAATTAGGGAATACATCAAGAAACTTAGAAACAATTGAAAAATGTTGCAAATTAGAGTTAGAAGCATTTGGGGTTAATAGCGCAGGCTATATATGCCTTACAACCTTTTTAGAGAAGTTTTTGTGCTTTAATAACAAAGATAAAATTGTTCAGAAGACTTCTCCCACCATCCACTATCATTGTCTATCCCTCTACAGTCTTAAGGTTCAACTTCTTATGTCTACAATCAATCATTGCTTGATGCTCAGTCAGCTAATCCATTCTTAAAATCACATCAAACTCATAGAAAGGTAGATCAATCAAATTAGTAGAATAACTATACCCATAAATCACTAGAGGGCATTGCCTATATACCTTGTTCATAATCACACACTGCCCTATAGGATTGCTAACTCTTATGTCTACATTAACATGTTTAGGTTCTAACTGCCTATTCTACGCTTGTGTAGTACATAAATAGGAATGTTTAGAACTATGGTCTATTAAAGCCAAAACTGGAACATCAAATAAATAAAAAGTACTAGATATGAAATCTTGTGTTGCAGCCTATTCTCTAGCTCTCACAACATATTGTCTGGTTGGAGCATGAGCTTTAGATCTAGTACCTTAGCTAGCATTAAGCTACTCTCCTCTATTCTACCTCTGACCCCTATTTTGAGGTGCAACATTAGAGGCCTATGTTTGTGCACCCTATGATTGTCTTTTAGGACACTCTCTTTTAAAATGATCTCTGGCACCATAATGGTAACACTCTCCTTTTCTAGTTAGTTTACACTGCGTCCAATATTTCCTTTAACAAGTATAATAAGTTAGAGGTTCACTCTTGTTACCCCCTGTACTAAGAGCATTATCAACCTAAAGAGGCAATCAAGGTTTACCCATAGAAGCTTATCTCGGCCTCTAGATTTGTGCTTATCTTTGCCCCTACTGCCTTGTCTAGTATTGGGACCTAGGCTAAGATTATGTCTGTGACTAACCCTCTCTCCTCTTTTTACCATCCCCTGATATTGTACTGGACTGTCCCACAATGAACTGCCTCTTTCTCTGGAAGAAATCCCTTTTTTCTTGTATCATTTCTTCCATGTCATATGTAGCTAACACTAGTACTACAAAAGTCTCTCTCTCTAGGATTTGTTGTCTACATCCTCAGCTCTACATTACATCCTGTTAGGAATCTCTTATGTTTCTCTTCATCATTAGGAATGAACTCCTTAACAAACTTTAGGAGTTTGGTAAAGTCTTTCCATATTTTGACACTGTTCTCATTCCCTACTTCAAGTCTAGAAATTATTGTCTTTTCTTATCCTTGTAAGAGTCAGGTATGTATTTCTTGCTAAACTCTATAAGGAAAAATTCTCATTTTAGCTTTGTAGGTGATTTCCTTCTTTTGATAGTGTTCCACTAGTTATAAGCTTTTTCCTATAGAAGATAAGTGGCATACTATAGATTCTCTATTTCTATACATTTCAACTATTCTAAGACATTGAATGTCTTATCTAGCCAGTACATAGCCCTGGCAACATCATCTTCTTCCTCCCTAAAAAGTCAATAGGTCCCATCTTTCTCAGCCTTTCTAAAGGAGTCTTCTATGGAAAAGCTAGTGGTAGAGGTGGTACATGAGCTGGAGGAGGTATAGGTAGAGCAGTAGTAGCAATAGAAGTATGTCTGACCAAATTTATTCTCTACTGTAACAAAGTATATAATGCTTTTACCTACTATTGACCAGGCACTTATGGCTATGGCCGCTATGTAGCATCACTGGGTTTAAGTACTGATGAATTGCTTAACCCCTATATCATAATTAGTGGAAAACTAGCCACTTCTTCGGGCCCTTATTCGGATGCCTAATCAGCTACGTGCTTACTAAAAAAAGATTAACTTATTAGCCTCAAACAACATAATAGTTAAGAGGAATTTGACACGTAGACATTTGCACTCATATAATTAGCCTAAGAGCATTAACCTATGCTCTGATAATACAAAATGTAACACCCCCTACTAGATTCTCGAAGAGAACCTAATAAGCAGTGCACTTCCCACTAAGTCACCCATCCTTAGATTTCTCCCCTGGTCATTCATTTAACTTTTACTTATTTTGTATTATATAATTATATCTAACTCTAAATTCCTTCCTATCTATCCCTACAATTCATTTAGGTTCACACCAATATGTTTATTTCATTGTGGGGTGATTTTAACACAGACAGATTATTCCTAAAAATTCGATAGCATCATAGTTGCCCAAGTCACTACCTAAAATTTTCAACCTGCAAAACACATCTATAATAGATTCTCACATCTCCTGGATCCTTTTTGAGCCTTAGATATCAACCTATCATCATTATCTAGCAAATAGCAATATAGGCCTCAGGCCATAATTAAGAAAAACACAACATGGAGCCTTAGGCTCCAAAATATCAACATGTGTCATACATACACAAAAGGGATGAACAATTGATTAATTATAGCATAACCTAAGCTTATACAATTACATACTATGTCCTTTATATAGATCACACCCATTTCCCACCTAAGTACATAGAGTGCAAAAGCTATACAAATGTACATTATCAACCTTCTCTTGAAAAACCTCTAAACTTCACTACGTATTTTGCTAGGCTACATCCTTGTTCTTATTACTTACACATCAAAATAGGTACACTAAGTATATAATATACTCAATGGTGAATTCAAGCATTTAAAACATGTCCGGTAGTCTAATTATGCATAATTAATTATATCCTTATCTTATTCTAATAACCAGGTACAACATAGATTAGTAACCTGCAAAAATTACCATTATACCTCTAGGGTGTTTCTGTCCATAAATTATCTAGTTAAACACTTTAACTCATCTAAAATATGGTTTTAGGTTCAATATTAATCATTACATACATAATCTTTACAAATTAAGCCATTAAGCGTTGTCAGTGGAAAATTACCAAAATACTGCTATATTATATTTCAAAGGCATATGTAATTTATATTGTGTTTATTTAATTTAGTTCAACTAGCCCATTTAAAGAGATAATATTAACAAATGCTGGATCTAAAGGGAGTAAAGATAGTGCAATGATCCATGTATTAGACTCCGATCACTACACCAGCCCAAAAATACGTCATAGCACCTAGAGTGCGAAAGACAAGATATGGTCTGCCTAGTAGATTGGCTTATTTAACCAGCTAGTACAGTGGATCTCTAGGACCTCAGTTGCTATACCAGTCCAATTTGAAGATTATAGATGTCACAAATTAGTCTACATAACAGACTTATTTATTTGTCCGACTAGTATAGTGACCCTTCGAGACCTATGCCACTGTGCCAATAAAAACATGTGGATGTCATAGTCTAATCTGACTATCCGACTAGTATAATGGTATAAAATAGACTTAGGTCGCTGTATCGGCCTTGCCTACAAAATTAGACAACATAGTAGCTACAAAAACCCTAAGTTGACTGGTCAACCCATTCAGTGGGTGTCTAACTAATGGGCCACTGGACCTCAATCTGTGTCTATTTCTTTACTAATTAACTTTTTATAATATTATTAACTTAAAAATAGACAATTATAATTTTTATGTCACAGATGAAATTTAGCCTGGTCTAGTATAGCCACAAATAGGCTGTACAGGGTGAATTATTTGAAGTATTTTTAAGGGGTGTAATTGCCCATAATTATAGTATATTATACTATAATTTATTCCATAAATATTTCACAATTATAGGTCATTTAATGTTTAGTGATATTATTAGTTCAAGTAATGGTCATTTTAGGACAATTACAAGTCATTGCAATAAGATTTGACTAAGCTTTCTAGGTCCATTTTACCTTATTTTTAATGTAGTTTTCATTATTTATTTCATGCATTCATAGGCATAAAGCCAACTAATACTTAGGCCACTTAGAAGGCCAAAATATAGGTATACATGCCACTATAAAAGATCACACCATACTAGCCATGTTTGGTATATAATTTGGGTACATTGTGCATTTACAAACTATAGCCCTTAAAGGCAATTACAAGTTACTTTTCATTTTTGATTTCTAGCCAAGTTTTAAGGTCATTTTTCATGACATTTCTTAACAACATTTCATGCCATTTAAAGGTATACATTAACTAAGATCATGCCAAAATATTTTAAGCAATATAGCTTACATAAGTATTCCATTTTAGGCATACTCATTACATACATGTTCCATCACATTCATGCCTATTTACCCTAGTATAGCTCAGGTTTAACCCTTCTCTAGCCTTAGCCATGCATTTCCATGCTTTTTACCACACATTACACCTTCCTTTTATAGCTTAAACACAAACATACACATAATTGCACATCATAATGCCAATTTCAGTAAATTACCCATGGCATATGCCTCGGCCACTACTAGGCTTCCATGCTTTTATGCATCAACCAATCTCATTACATGCCATATCATTAATTCATGCATAATTGGTCTAATGTACACATAATTTCAACATCACACACTACATAGAGGCACTAAAACAAGCCATAAATCTCCACATACATACTACAAGGTCTCAGCCACTCACACAAGTCATGTAAATTATACCTTTTTCCACCACTTTATAAGCATTTCCATTACATTTTAACACTGTAATGATCAATTTATACATCATGCATCACACCTACACATTAAGCACTCTAAATATTTCTTGGCCAACTAATAGTTTGTCATTACTTTCTTTTCTTTTCATCAATTACTCAACCAATTCACATGCCAATAAGCTACATACTACCATTCCCTAATGCTTCTACCTATCCAAGCTAAATTATGTACTTAACCCATTCTTGAACCCAAAAAAAGTGCTACTAAAATTGAAGGGAATGAAGTGAATGATTGACTTTAATTACCTTATACTCAAAGAAGAAGGATTCCACATTTCAAGCCTTTTAAATCCACACTTCTCGCTTGCCACGAAAGCCTTTCCTCCTCTCTTTTAAGTTTTTTCTCCCATTGAATCACCTTAAAAGACTTTAAACCACATGATATTAGACCTTAGGCATCCTAAATGGCCATTTTTAGCCCAAAAGAACCAAGGAAAATTGAGTAGGAAGCCATATAACTCACTTTGCACACTTGCTAGACATCTTCTGACCAAGAAATTTTAGAGATTTTTCATTAATTCATGGTTGGTATTTTTGCCATAATTCTTCTTCCTATAGCTCTCTAAAACATCAAAATGAATTTAGGTGAGTAGGAATCCCAGGAAAGGTATGGAGAAGATGATAAAATGGGGAAGGAAGTTAGAAGTGGCATTTATTCTACTGGAAACCAAGGGAAAAATTTTCCTTTTTGTTTAAGTGGAAAAATCTACTTGTCACTTACCTTTGCCACTTGGCATGGGCCTTAGGATAAATGGCCAAGTGTGGGTCTGTCCTATAGCCCAAAATTGGTCAATTTTTTTTGGCAAACTTTGAAAATTCAAAAAAATTCACACGGACCTTAAAAAATTACATCATTTGGTTTAAAATTCATATTTTAATCCCCTATACATGCACATAAATTTTCATAACCAAATTTCCATTGATAGGATAATTTTGAAACTGTCTCAATTTATGTGCTAACCTCAAAAATTATGAGAATTTATAAATAATCTCCGAATTCAAAAATTCTTTCACTAATATACTCAATGAAATTTTTTAGTTTTAGGGTCTGATATTTTCAGGTCCGTCTACACACATCCCAAGTCATTCCCAAACTATAAAAGTTTTACATAGCAGGGTAGCTTATAGTCTGAAATGAATTATTAGTTCTACTAAATTTATAATTTTTGCCTTTCTCATCATTTTAAAGCCCCTCGAAGTTTCATAACCAATACACTGCCTTAATTTATATGCAAGCGACTCAACACCCTAGGAACACTTCCCAGACTTAGTGGCACTATTCACAGAGCCTCGAGACATAAGCATTACAAGGAGAATATGAGAAAGATTTTTCTATGCATAGCTATTGTGTAAAGGAAACTATAACCATAAAAGCTAATAAGTGTAAGAGGCTTGAGAAAGGATTATATGCTGAGATCAAGTCTCAAGTGGTTCCTACAAAGATTATGAGCTTTAATAAGTAAGAGTATTATGAAAAAAAGAGATCTTCTGGTCTTAAAGTATCTAGTTCTACTCAGCAATCAACAAATAGATGTCAAGGAAATCAATTTAGGGCACCACAATAATCTCAAAGGTAGGGTTAGTCTTAGAAGATAACCCAAGGAAACCAAAATAAGTCTAAAGTTGGACAACAGTCTCAAGTAGCAAGCACACCAATTTCAATAGCTAGAGGTGGTTAGGTTCCCTAGTGTATAATTTGCCATATGTGAAATAGAGGGGAATATTGGTAGAAGAAGTCAGGGATATTTTTTAAGTGTTGTTCACCAAATCATTATCATATGGATTGCCAAAAGAGAGTTGAGAATAAATGTGAATAAACATAAGCTTCTACTTGAGATCAAAGAGGTAATCAAGGAGATAAAAGAGAAAGAGCATAAGACATTCAGGGGGACACAGTTGAGCCTAAGGCTAGTTAGAGAGCACATGCTTGATAGGATGCTATTAGGGCATAAGAGGAGGCAGATAAGCCAAATGTTATAGCTAGTACTTTCTATCTCTTCGAGTCTCTTATTTTGGCATTAATTGATTTAGGGTCTACACACTCTTATGTTTGCACATCACGAGCAGAAGATTGGGGGTTAGAGTGAAAATTTATGGACTTATAAATTTTGGATAGTAATCCTTTAGGTTAGCATGTTACAGTAAATAAAATTAATAGGAAGTGTCCTTTAAAAGTTTAAAAACATTATTCTTTGGCTGATCTTATTGAACTACTAATTAATGAGTTTGATCAAATATTAGGCATGGATTGGTTATCCAAGTATTAGGCTATAGTTGATTGTAAGTTAAAGAGATTGACTCTTAAGGATGACGATGGGGCTAAAATTATAGTTGTGGGTGACAAGATAAATTTTCTATCCAATTTTTTCTCAGTAATGATAGTGAGATGTATGTTGAAAAAAGTGAGCCAAGCTTTTCTTGCTCATGTCTATGATACTTAATGTGAGGACGCAAATGTTACTAACATACTAGTAGTGTCATAGTTTATGGATGTGTTTCTTAAAGAGTTGCTCAGTTTGCCTCTATAATGAGAACTTGAGTTTCGCATAGAGTTATTACCTAGCAGTGCACTAGTATCCATAACTCTATACCAAATAGCACTAGCAGAGTTGAAAGAGTTGAAGATTCAATTACAAGAGTTGCTTGATATAGGTTTTATAAGGCTAAATGTTTCTCCTTGGGGAGCACCTATGTCGTTTATGAAGTAGAAAGATAGTACTTTATGGTTGTGTGTAGATTACAAACAGTTGAATAAGGTGACTATCAAGAACAAGTATCTAATGCCATGGATTGATGACCTTTTTGATCAATATATAGATGGTGCACTATTTTCCAAGGTTGTTTTGAGACCTAGATACTATCAATTAAGGGTAAAGGAGTCTGATATGGAGAAGACAACTTTTAGAATGAGATATAGCCAATATGAATTTTTGGTAAAGCCATTTAGGCTTACTAATGGTTCTATAGCTTTTATGGATTTAATGAATAGAGTTTTTTGATACTATTTAGTTCAGTTCATGTTTGTCTTTATTGATGATATCTTGGTGTATTATAAGAATAGAGATGAGCATGAACAACACCAAAAAAACACTGTTATAGATTCTGAGAGAGAGAAAGCTATATGCCAAACTCAGCAAGTGTGAGTTTTGGCTTAGTGAGGTGTCTTTTCTTAGACACATAGTTTTTGTAGAAGGGATTCAGGTTAATCCTAGTAAAATATATGTAGTTATAAAGTGGAAGCAACCTAGGAACACTATAGAGATTTGGAGTTTTCTAGGGTTGGCTGGTTATTATAGACGGTTTGTTAAGGGTTTTCTTTAAAAGCTGCACCTATGACACATCTATTGTGAAAGGATTCTATGTTTATTTATGATGAAAAATGTTGAAAAAGTTTTGATAAACTTAAGCCGCTGTTAACAAAAACACCTATTCCAGTTCAAGTAGTTTTTAAGAAAGATTTCTTGATCTTTAGCGATGCTGCACATAATTGTTAGGGTGTATTCTAATGCAAGAAGGCAAGGTAGTTGCCTATGCCTTTAAAGAATTGAAACCACATGAGAAGAATTATCCTACTTATGACTTGGAGCTTGCAGCAATAGTATTTGCATTAATAATCTGGAGACACTATCTTTGTGGCGAGAAATGTTACATATTCATAGATCAAAAGAGCTTAAAATACTTGCCCACATAGAAAGAACTAAATTTGAGATAAAGGTGATGCATAAAGCTGATAAAAATATATTATTATATGATGATTACCATCCTAGCAAAGCTAATGTATTGGTAGATGCTTTGAGTAGAAAATTTTTGGCAACTATGAAAGTTATGAATTTAAGATTTCAAATTATGCCTAATAGTGCTTTATTAGTAGAGATGCAAGTTTAGCCAAGTCTATTGCAATAAATTAAAGATTAATAGAAGGATGATTATAGGTTGATGAGTTTGATAAGTGCCATGTAAAAGGGGAAGGTTACTGTGTATGAGTTGAAGACTAATGAATGTTTATATTGCCATGATAGAATTTGTGTTCTAGATGATGAAAAATTAAAGAAACTAATTATAGAGAAGGCTCATAATACTTTTTGTGCTATGGATGAAAATGTACCAAGATATGAGTTATTGTATTGGTAGCCTAGAATAAAGAGAAATGTATCAGAATATGTGACAAGATGCCTCACTTTTTAAGAGGTAAAGGTAAAACACCAAGTTCCTTCTAGTTTGGTATATCCTATAGCAATTCCTAAATGGAAATGGAATAAAGTCACCAAGGATTTTGTGCTTGGATTGTATTTGATAGGAAACAAGATTGATTCAATAAGTGTTGTGGCAGACCATCTTACCAAGATAACTTATTTCATACTATTAAGAATGGATTATTCCATGGAAAAGCTTGTTAAGTTATTAATTGATGAAGTTGTTAAATTGTATGGAGTGCCATCTTCTATTATATCTGATCGAGACCATAGTTCATTACGAGGTTATAAAGGAAACTTCATAATGCCTTGTGTACTCGATTAAAATTTAGTACGATGTTTTGTCCACATACTGATAGATAGTCAAAAAGAGTAATTCAAGTAATTTTATAATACTTAAATGATTTAATGTTAAGGTATATTATATGATGTTATGCTCATGTTAAAGTATCTTTGTTAGGTGCTTGAGGACATGCTAAAAAGTTACACTATTAATTTCAAAGGTAGATAGGATCGCTATTTGTCATTAGCTGAGTTTGCATATAACAATTGTAATTAAACAAGTCTTGGAATGGCTTCTTATAAGACTCTGCATAGGAGGAAGTGCAGAACAACTTTGTGTTTGAGTGAACTCAGTGAAACTAAGCTCATGGGACTGGATTTAATCAGAGATACTAAAGAGAAAGTGAAAATTATTAGAGATGAATTAAAAGTAGCTTCTGACAGATACAAGTCGTATGCTAATCTTTGACAAAACGATGTGGAATTTAAAGTAGGAGATAAAGTATTTTAGAAAGTATCACCATAGAAGAAGGTTATACACTTTACCAAGAAAGGAAAATTAAGTTTGAGGTTTATTAGTCTATATGAAGTGATTGAACATGTCGTACCAGTAGCCTACAGACTAGCATTGCCGTTAGAACTTCAATAGATTATTGATGTATTCCATGTCTTTATGCTCAGAAGGCATAGATCAGACCTAACACATATCTTATTAGTAAAAGAGGTTGACATGAGACTGGATTTTTCCTATGAAGAAGAACTTTGTCATAATCCTTGCAAGAAAGGTCAAGGAGTTGAGAAATAAGACAATTCCACTAGTGAAAGTTGCTTGGAAACATTATGGGATGGAGGAAGCAACTTAGGAGTTAGAAACTCAAATATACAAGTAATATCTGTATCTATTTAAACAAAGTAATGTCGAGGATGACATTTATTTTTCAAAGGGGAAGTCATGTAACAACCCAAAAATTTCCCAATTTTATGAATAGTACTTTGTCGGGATGAATAGTACTCTCGAGGTTAGGGGTGCACAAAAGTCACAGAATGAATGTATTAGTCATAAAATAATTTTAGGTAAAGTTTGAAGTTTATGAGAGTTTATTTGATTGGTTAAAATAGCTAAGAAAAATTTTTCGACAATGTCTTGGGAATAGTGACTAAGGTAAAGCTGAACTGAAAATAATTTTTACCTTGCTCAAAAAAATTCTAAAAATTGTATGACTTGATACTCAAAAATTCCGTTAAATCTAATGGAATTGGAATCAAAATTTTATGAGGTTGAGAAGTATTTTTTTAGAATTTTGGGAAGCATAAAATTTACCTTTCAATTCGATTTTCTTCGATTTTTAACCTCAAATTTTATTATAATTAGAGACTTGATTTATCTAATTTCTAAAAGTGGAATGATGGAAAAATAACTTAAAATAAGGAAGAAATGAATTTTTAATGTAATAAAAAATTAATTATTTTTAACCTATAAATACCATAATAACTTTGACTTTTTGGTCAAAGTTACATTTTCTTCTCCTCCGCAAATCTACCCCATTTTGTCAATAGCCTTTCAAGGTAAGTTTTCCATTTTTTTCATTAATTCATTCAAATTAAAGCATAAATTCAAACAATAATTAAAGCAAATAAGTGTATAAAGGTTTTAGACAATATATTTAGTAATATTTCGAAGAAAAATGATTAATTTTTCATGTTTTTTGGTTGAGGGGATAGTGCCCATTTCTCTTTCGGGCAAGATTTTCTGGAAACTAATATTTTTCTCATGTTAAGTAGGTGCCCAAAGTCAAAAAAAATGTGGTCATTTGAATATTTCAAGTATCATATGAATTTTTATGATTTTTTAAAATTGAATATATAATGGGTGTTTGACGAAATGAAGTGAGAGCATATAAGGGCAAGGCAAAGGCTTAAACGATCCTCATAGGGTATTTTGACCATGCTAGCTATGTGTAATTGACCTAAATATTTCATTGTAATTGACCTAAATATTTCATTCAAGGCATACTTTAATATATATGTAATGTACAAAAAATATATTTATATAAAAC
>CANXYI012229524.1:0-10778 GCA_948208565.1 Hura crepitans | reverse complement strand
GATAGGAAACCTATCCCATATCGGAATGGAGGGAAGATGGTAAAGATGCATTCCCTTGTAGACGCGTTTTGGGTAAAGGGGTGGTTCGGATTTCGTAGGAACTCCGGAGTTAAACGTGTTTGGACCAGAGCAGTACCAAGATGGGTGACCGCTTGGAAAGTCCTTCCTTTTGCCCAAGAACAAAACCGTAAAGGGCAATGGCGCAAAGCGAACAATATCTACAAGGGGGTGACAGGGGTGTTACAGTTGGTATCAGAGCCTGATCCTCCCTAGTACGAGTATGACAGCGAGGACGCTGTGTCCTAAGGTGGGGAGGATCACGCTTAGGGCAGATAGGAAACCTATCCCATATCGGAATGGAGGGAAGATGATAAAGACGCATTCCCTTGTAGACGCGTTTTGGGTAAAGGGGTGGTTCGGATTTCGTAGGAACTCTGGAGTTAAACGTGTTTGGACCAGAGCAGTACCAAGATGGGTGACCACTTGGGAAGTCCTTCCCTTTGTCCAAGAACAAAACCGTGAAGGGTAGTGGCCCAAAGCGGACAATATCTACAAGATAGTGACAGGGGTGTTACAGTAACTATAAATAAGAGAAATAATTCTAAATGACTGAAGTATATGTGTAATGTGATAATATAGCCATATGGTAAGGTATGAAAATAATGTTGTGAACACTTAACCTAATCCTGTGAAAAGGGTATGGAATTATGGTAATGTGTGACATGCTATTGTAATGCAAATGTATGATAACTATTATGAAAGTGTATGCATGTAACTTCGTGTGGCATAAAATACATGACAATATCTAGAATGAAAATGAGAGAATGCCAAAGTTAAGTAAACAATGAAGGATAATAGAATTGGCCAATATAGCTAGACCACCTACTAGATTGGTTAACTGATCAACTAGGGAGTTAGCAGCTACTAGTGGCTTTAGTTTATGAGGATCAATGCCTATTGTATTGTATGGTAGGTGCAGTTGCTAAGGTTTTGGATATGAACCCTTCACACCTTTAGATATTGGGAGGTCTACAATGGTTGATCCCTATTATCCTGATATATGACATTAGGAGGTCCATAAGGCTGATCCCTGATGTTAGATGCTTTGGATATTGGGAGGTCCATAAGGGTTGATCCCTACTATCCACATGTTGGGAAGTCTATGAGGACTGTCCCTGCCATTCTGGTATTAGGAGGTTTTTAAGGACTAATCCTTACTATCATATGAGTTATGGTAGGTGCAACTACCAAGGTCTATAATATGGGCTGTTGCATAAGCACGGATGCCATTATCCAGTGTTAAAAATGTTGTCTTTCGAGTATAGACCTTAAGAGTAAAATTGACAAAATGACCTATTATGTCACTATGAGTTTTGTGTCATGATGTGAATAGAATTAAAATAATGAAAGAATAAGTTAAGTTAGCTTAATTAAAATTTATAATATGATAAATTGGACTTAATGTTGCTATGAGGCAAATTAAGTGCATAAGTGGTAATATAAGATAATGGTAAGACAATTATGTATAAATGGAATGCCTCGCAAAGTGCATGATGCATGTGTGTGCAATACAATGCATGTTTCATTTAATTTAACACTAAGTATAAGCTTAGTGTGTCGATTTTTTTGATGCGCAGGTAAGAGATTGTAGATTGCAATACAGCCTTAACTAGCAGCGTAGCAACCCAACTACAAGCAGGGTATATGTTTTGATATATCATATGCACACTTTTGTGTACAGGGCACTCATGCATAAAGGGGTTGGGCTCAGTCATGTAAACCTATCATATCATGGTCTGCAAATATTATAAATAGGTTTTGTAATGTTGATGCTTGTAGGATGTATGACTTATATTGCATGTCTGGATCTAGTTATGTGATGATCGAGATAACTATGTGCGCTTCGATTGATATGGGTATTTTAGAGGATCTAGTGTGATGAGGATTGTTATAGAAGTGTTATTCATACATGTTTAAATTTTTGATTTTTCACCCGGACAACTGTTATGCTGCTGGATTTTTGTTAGGACAGGACTCGTAATAAGCTTGGTAAAATAAACTTAAATGCATGCTCGTGAGAAGGAATTTAAAAAGGTAATGGAATGACATCGTGATAACTCTTATTTGGGTCCGGTGATGGACCGGGTAAGGGGTGTCATAGGTGTCACACTAGGTGCTAAGTCATTGTAAAGCCATATAACTACTGGACCTTATTAGCTTACTAATCATATCCTTTCCTGGATTCTGACAAACTTTAGTTAGGTTCTTTACCATTTAGAGATTTAAAGTTTAGATTACTTTACTTTATGAAGCATAGTAAGTTTCTCATTGTACATTACTTAGAAAGGTTATGTATTTCATTTATATACTATTAAACTTTATACACTGATTATAGTCTTGATCATGGTTACTAGTTACTCATTATATCATTTATTTGCCCATGTTACTTGCAAGTTTCTTTCATGAATGAGGGTTTAAGACATCTTAAAACCTTTTCTTCTTAAACACATGTACATGACCAAGTTTCCTTTTTAACACAAAGTATTATAATTAATCTCTTAGTTTTATTTCAAACCAATTTTTGGTTATTAAGTGCTAAATGTCATTGTGTTATGTACATGTTCGCTTCATGATATGTTATCCCTCCTAATTACCTTTCTTTAAAGCCACTAGTTTATGATTAATTACTTGAAGTGTCTTAACTACTTTCTTATATTCATGTCTTTTTTAACTCTTAAAAGTAAAAGCTAATAATCATTGTCAGAAAAACCATAATTTTACTTAATTCAAAAAAAATAAAGAAAGGAAGGGAGTACATACTGTAATAATTTGAATTACTTACTCAGGTTTAGCTCACATATTTACGTTATTTGGCTTGGTCTTTCACCTCAGACTGCTTGCTCTCTCTAATTCTCGAGCCATAAAATAAGAGCAATTCATTAATTCCCTATTAGAACTCATTTATATCACCTAAGTACGTGTTTAGGCCTACCTTTCTCTACATGCCCGAACCATCCTTGCCACTGTATTATCTAGCACCGTAGTACCTCCGTGTAGAAGTAGGTACTAAAGTCTTAGTACCATTTAAATTTAATCCAATTTACTCTTTCTACTTTTTTGACATTAAAGTCTCTCTCCTTTCTTCCCTTTTGCTGCTACCAATGACTAAACTAAGTGAGGGAAGTTCTCAATTTGAAGCTTAAATTTTGCAAATTCTATTCCTTCCTTAGTTGCTTCTAGACCCACTCTCTTTTCACCTTTCTCTCTCTTTTTTTCCTTCTTTTTCTTTCCCTATAGCTGACTCTCTCTCCTTCTATTTCTTTCTCATTTAGTCGATTTATGGAGAAAATGTCTCCTTTAATCCCCTCACTCTTCATCTCTTTCAATTAGGAAAAATGACTCCCCTTTTAATTTTAATTCATGGAATTATTTTGCATTATTTTCCCTTCTTTAATAAACCTAATTAAATTCTCCCTTAAACACTTAATTCATATAATTATTCCTCACATTTTTGAAGTGATTTATTTCTCCAAAATTGTTGAAATTCACCTCCTTTTAATTTACTTAAATAATTAATTATTTTGCCACTTATATATTCATATTTAATAAAATTGTAGTTACCATTTTTTCTATTTCATCCTAATCAACTTAACTTGCTAGACATGATTTCATTAATTTATGAAAAATTCCATCTCTATCAATTTATTTGAATAATACTTAATGTCCACTCGAGATTCGTATTTAATTAAATTCCTGTTATCCCTTTTTTGTGCACTAAGTGATTATCCTTAAATCATTAATAATTGATTATCACCAATTACTTATCCTTAATCCATGGATTATCGATTATCTCACCTTAATTGTAACACCCTTACACCTAACCTGTATACAGATATGGATACAAGATGCTATATGACTTGTACATTGACTATCTTATATACTTGCTATGTCCTTTGTAAACTTATCATCACAATTTATCTTTTCATAAATACCCATTGTTTTACTTTACCATTTGCGGTCATGGTGTCAAAAATTCGACATATAATGGCTGTCTGGTGTCATTATCCAAAATGGTAACCTATAAAGAAAGATACACTCCCAATATCTTATTCACACAACTCTAGTTACAATTCATCATTTTAACATATATAATCACTCAACCAAACATAATCCCAAATTTTCATATTGTACATAACCAAAATCTTATAATTCTAATAAAAACAAAAGTTACATTGTCTTTACTTCATATATACAATCACTCATGTAAATACCTATGTGACTTATTAAAACTCATCTTTACTAAACATGTAAATTTTAATTAACACTATAATCCCAATTTAGTTACATAAAAACATACAATTATCCATAATACATATGAACTAATAAATAAGAACATATGCTACATTACATATACAATAATAATTCACATGCACAAAATGCATTGTATTAACTTGCTAATCTAGTGGGTTTCCTTTGACTTCATGAATTCTATTATTGCTACTGGACTCGATTAGTTAATCATCCCGATTCGGACTATAACTTATGCATCGACAAGAAATGACACTGAGCATAGTTGCTTAGCGGTGTATTTTATAAATTTTGAATCTAAGCTATCATATTTCGTATAATCTAAAACATAAACAACCTATATAACCTACTTATATCTTATCCATTTTATATAAGTAAAGCATTCTTATAAACCTATAAACTACTTTCCATCTATTAGTCCAATATATATATCATAAATATTGTTAGCTGAACATTCATGTTTTATCTAGCACATTATTTTCTTAGATATACACATATATGTTATTTGAGTTATTTTATTTTTTACATTTCTTTTAAACACTTATAAGTTTAACAATTACAACATACCTAGTGATAATTTTGTATTCTAATTAAATCCAAATTATGATAAGGTATTCATTAATAAATATTTACGTATTATATGATTCTATTCATATGCCTATTTCATATTTCTTATCACTGTTATTAGATTAAATTTATATTTTTTATTTTTACTAATTTATTTTGATTAAATATTTCCAATGTAATAGTAGATTTATTCTTTTATATTATTGCATTTATATCTAAATTAACATTTACTTATATCCTTAGTGTATGATTTCTCATAGCAACACTATTAGATATTCATATTTAATCTTTCGTATTTCAATTCTCTAAATACCATTTAACTACTCTTTTATTTTTTCTATAATCTCTGTTATAATTTGATTTAAATTTATTAATTTTTTAAACAATTCTATATTATACATTCAAATTAAACTTAATTATTATTATAAGTTTGACAAATCTTCTTTTTCATGTGGACCTTAGTATTCAACTTAGCATTTTACATTTATTTGATGTTATCCATTTACACCCTTAATAATCCTATAATAGCTATTACTACTAGGATACTGAGACTTTTAACATGTAGAACTTCGGAGTGTCCAAGTAGCATGTAATATTCATGTAACATGTAAGGCATAATGTGCCTAAATGACATGTAAGGGAAAAGCTCCCCAAATATCAGTTTATGCACCGGGGTGCAAAATATGTATGCCGTTACCTTGAAAAAAAGTTTCCTAATTGGCTAGCCAATTTACCCTATGTTATAATACATCATTTAAGTTATTAGGGCAACATAATTGATTAAGTTTTCATATTGATTTTAAGCTTTAAGTGATAATCTCTTTTATATTTATCAATTACCATTCACATTTTTCTTCTAATATACTCACATATGTTAAGCAATATAATTCTCTTATAACTTATCACAATAGAACATATATCTTCTTAGCTTTATATAACTACAAATTAAAATGCATATAACTTACAAAAATTAAAATTTATTTGATAATTAATTACACAACTATACATAAAAATATAATGAAACTTTTTCTTTAATTTACGTAGGTTCTATTTTATTAACTATTCAAGATTAGTTCCTTAATCTTTCTAATTTAAGCATTTTCTATTCTCTATATTAACTTTTAATAATTTTCCTAATTCACATAACAAATTCAATTTGTTTTTAAATTTCTAAAAAAAAACCCTCACTTTTTCTACTTACTATACCTTAATTGTTTACTTAAGTCTAACTATACCTTTAATATCTACACACCTTAGTCTCCAATTTTTACTCACCAAATTTATTAAGCTGAAATTTTCAATCAAATAATATTCATACTTGTTTCTTTTCATTTATTTCAGTAATTCTTCCCAACTCCTTCTTAATTTCATTTAGTTTACATGTAATTATAATTAAAATTTATCTATGTATTAATATATTACATAACCATTGATGTCCATAATGTTCTCACAACTTAACTTAGAATTCCAGTTAAAATATACTTATATACTTTCCCTAAAAAATTCACCATTCATTATGTTATCATGGATTCCATATATATGTACATATAATTTATTTGTTTCTTTCTTTCTCTTGATTTCTTATTAACCAAGTTTCTACACCTACATTCTTATTTCTCTATATTTATGTAACCTTTATTTTTCTCTCAATTCCCTAATTATTTAGTCATTTTACTCTATATAGTTGTATCCTACATAATAAATTTTATACTTTCATAACTATTCACTAACCTTTATTTACAAATCTCTACCTGTAATTAATCTATTATTTATATCCAATTTAATAACACTTAAATTTACCTATAATTCTTTTTATGTTAATTATATTCATGAAACGAGTTTAATCTCTATATAAATAAAAATTCGGCCTATTTACAGTTTTAATATTCTACTTCATTTTCACACACTAATTATCCTAAATTTCATAATTTATGCATAGCTACACATCTAACTTAATATATCCTCTAATTAACTCAATTTAGGTGTAAGCTAACAATTTCATAATGCATTTATATACACTAAATCCTTCCAATTATAACATAAATATTCAATTTCTCCTCTACATCATTAATTATTCCTTATAATATACTACTAAATATTGATTTAACCTATATCAATTTTTTTTGTCTAAATTCCACAACCATATCATAGCATAAACTCAAATTTTATAGAATAAAACTTACCATAAATGAGTTTTAAATCTATCCAACATAATCATAGCTCCTGTAGTTCATCTTCTCCATCATCAATCCTTTTAATTCTACCATTTCCATAATTTTTCTCCTAAACAAAAATTCATAAAAATTTTAATTAAAATGTAAAACTTAAATTAGCCCATAAATGCTTATTATAAGATCATAAATAACTCCTAAAAATTATTAGAATAAGGAAATAATAACTTATTTGATTGGTGAGTTCTATTCATGTCGTACTCCATCTCTTTTTTCCCTTCATATTTTCTCTAAATTTCTCAAATTCAATTAGCGACTAATGAAGGAACTAGGATAAATTTTCATTTAGGTGTAAGAACTTATTGGTTTATTATGTCAATTAAAGAAAAGAAATGGTGAGGAGGAGAAGAAACAATTTCAGCCAAAGCTAAAGAAAAGGGATGGAAAGTTTTTCTTCTTACTTTCTTGTAGTTTTTGATATTAGAGCTATATATATTTATGTATTGGATGGCTAGGATTTAAAAGAATTCACAAATGTTGGGCTAATATTGATTTCTATATAAAAATATCTTATTTAATTTATTATTTTAACATTTCTAGGATTTGATATTTCTCTTATTTTCAATGGTGTAGATTTGCTTGTCACGATGCAATTTAAGGGTTAGAAATGATCCCTACAATAATATTTATGCATATTTATCTACATCATTATTATTTGTAATTTAATTTCCCCTTATTTACTTTTAATTATTTCTCTACTAAAGAAAATATAATTCCATATGTTCAGCTTTTGGGTCGAAATGGTTAAAATTGTTGAATTTATGATTCAACTCTGATCAAGTTACTATTCATATATATTTGGATCTCAGATTTTATTTTCGATTTTTAACCTCCTTAATAACTTCATTTGCATCTCAAATTTATCCAAAATTATCTTATGAATAATACTTTCATTGGTTGGATTAGTGGCACTCGAATTCCTTAGAAGTGTTATTTATGGCCCAAGAAGTATTATTTATGACCCAAAATTTTTAGGGCGTTACGTTAATTACATGATTAAAAATTTTAGGATGTGAGAATCTCAATTTCAAATCCATTCACATTTCTCAATATATATCATCATGTCATTTTGAATTTCATATAAATGCTTAATGTGTAAAAATATTAACCATACTTTCATTGTTTGCATGCATATAACATTTACATTTTACATTTTATAATCTCAAAAATAATTACAAACTATTTTAATTCCTATATGTCAATCTATAATTGCAAACTTGTAACACTTGAGAATCCCGTAGTTATAAATAGTATTTTCTGATATGTGAATAATATTTCCCAAGACTCAGGCCACACTAATTCATCTATATAGAAGTATTTTTATAATATGGTTTCGAGCCAAATTTCAAATGAAAATGAGGTCATGAAGAAGGTTAAAATTAGTAATGAATTTTTCACGACAATTTAAAATAGGTAGCAAGTGGGTAGGGCTGAACCAATAATTTCGGCATTTTTGCCCAAATTAACTTGGAAGTTTCACAACTTGATACTCAAATATTCCAAAGAGTTTAATGGAATTGGAATTGGAATTTTTGAAGATCAAAAGAATTTTATAAAAATTAAACAAGGAAAAAGAGTTAATTTTATATTGGAATTTAAAGGTTTTTGTACACGATTTATTTAGGACCATCGAGTAATATTATGTATGATTATTTGGGATCATTAGACATATTAATTAATGAATGGTATTTGAAAAATAAAATTAAGGGGAATAAAAAAAGAAATAAAAAGGATTTTCAAGTGGGCTTTAACATAGGCCATTGGATCAATCTAAGATTCAATCTTGGCCTTTAATTAGGGCTTATAAGTCTCATTAGTGGTCAAAGGAGAGAAGTTTTCTAACCCTCTTCTCCCCCTTGAAGCTATCAGCCATGATTGGCCTTCTTCCTTGATTTTGAGCTTCTTTCTTCTTACTAACTCACCCAACTTCACCTCTAGACACCATTTTAAGTCACAAATAAGCCTTTTCAAGCATTAAATATCAAGTTTGAGGTGCCTATTTGGAGTTTGGATTCTTAGATGAATAGTGACCAACTTTTAGGTAAAAGGTTCTTTTTGGGTTTTGATATTTTTGAAGGTTGCATTAGGGTTCTAATGTATGTTTTATGAGCTTATTTTAAGCTTTGGATGTGTATTCATTTTAATTTGGATTTTTTATTATATATGGTTATTATATGAGTAGAAGAAGAAGAAGAAGAAGAAGGAGAGAAAAATAAAAGAAAAGGAAAGGAGAAAGAGAAATGAAGTCAAGAGGAGTATTTTTGGCTCAATTAGTATGTGTATCCAAGAACACTATGAACTACGAAATTTTATTTTATGCATGAGGATTTTATTTAATCAATGTATGTAAAGGCATGCAAATTGGATTAGATGAAGTTTAAACGCATAATAATGATGGTATATGGAATGAGAATGTCACACCCTAACTTTCGGTCCTTTTTTCCTAAAGATAAAATTAGAATTAAAAGAAAAAGTGGGAAATGAAATGGATGTACGGATTGAGTAGATTTGGTTAGTGTGAACAACGGAGTGAAAAATGATTAAAGGATAAAATGGTAAATACTTAAAATGACCAAAGGTAAAATTGGAATGCACAGTTGGAGGCCTAGTGATGAGTAGAACATATGAAAAAGGGTGGAAAAACTGAATGTGGTATGAGAGGAACATGAAAATGTGAAAAGAATAAGGTTTGGAAAATGGTCCTGATGAATAGTGACACCAAGTCGTGAATGGTGCATACACACACAATTGTCTTAATTGATTTGCTTATTTATCCTTTTGTTTTTCAAAACTATACTGATTCTTAATTATTCTGTGTTTTTTTTAAGAAAAATCTTTTTGATTTGTATTTTTCTCTGGTCCTATGATGATAAGGGGGAAAATGAATCTATTATTTTGGCTTAGTCATAGATACTCATTATCCTTTTAGAATGTTAGGTAGCATTTGCCTAAATAGGCTTTGCTGATGCTGGAGTTGTAAGTGACCCAAGCATCCTGTATTTTCAATCTTATTAGATCTGGAACAAGATTAATCTTTGGTTCATGATATAATTAGTTGTCCCTCTAATATCCTTAGCCTATTTATAAATAGCTGCCCATTTTAAAGGGATACTTATCTAGACTGAACTAAAATTAATAGGATGTATATACTATGAGCCTGAGGACCTTATATGTGTAAAAAGTTTACAATTTAATCCAGATTATAAAATTTTCAGATCATTTCTGACCAGCCCATACTTTTATATAAATCAAAACTAACTTTTATAAAAGCACTTTGAGGATTATGCTTATTGTTCAAATAAAGATTTTTAGTAAACTGACTCCCTTGAATATGCTGAAGTCATGACTGACTTCACTATATTTAAGAGGAAATCATGGATAAACAAGATAAAGATAGAGATATACCTTGCTTCCTTTACTGATTTCTGACTTCCTCTATTAATGGATGTTCTTCTTCTTAATGATTCCTTCTTTGTAATTGCTACTGCTATTTCTGCTTTTGGTTTCTTCCTTCGTATTCTTCTCTTTTTATTTTTCTTTCTATTTTTTTTGTTTTCTGTCAATTTTCACTCTCCCCCCCAAATGCATTTACTGCCCTCTATTTATAACCATCCCTCTCTCACCTTTTCTACTGTTGCTATAGTCCTTCTCACCCCTATTCTCTATGTTTTA
>CANXYI012229477.1:0-10814 GCA_948208565.1 Hura crepitans | reverse complement strand
ATGTAAGACAATAGATTCTACAAGAAGAGCACAATAAACCATATGCTATACATCCTAGTAGTATAAAGATGTACCAAAATCAAAAGATGGTATATTGGTGGCTAGATATGAAGAGAGATGTAGCTAATTATAGGATAAGATATCTCACTTGTCATAAGTGAAGGCTGAGCATTAAGTTCCTTTTAGTTTGCTACATCCCATACCAATTCTATTTAGGTGGTGGTTGATAAATGAACCAAGTCAGCTTACTTCATTCCAATAAGAAAGGATTATTCCTTAGAGAAATTGGCTGAACTGTATATTAATGAGATAGTTAGGCTTTATGGAGTGCCTTCTTCTATCATATCAAACAGAGATCCCCATTTTACATTAAGATTTTAAAGGAAGCACTACAATGCTTTGGGGACTAGGCTTAGTTTTAGCATGACTTTTCATCCTCAGATGGATGAACAGTTAAAGAGGCTAATTCAAGTGCTTAAGGATATGCTTTGAGTGTGTGCCATTGAGCTCAAGGGTAGATGGGATAAGTATATCACTTTGGCAAATTTTACTTACAATAATAGTTGTAAGACAAGCCTTGGTATGGCTGCTTATGAGGCATTGTACGGGAGACGATGTAGGACTCCTTTATGTTAGAACAAGCTGAGTAAGCACAAGCTTATGGGATCGAATTTGGTTAAGGATGCTAAAGAGAAGGTGAAGATCATCAAAGAATGGTTGAAGCCTACTTTATATAGATAAAAATCCTATGCAGATTTAAAGAGAAGAGACATCAACTATAAAGTTAGTGACAAGGTCTTTCTCAAGCTATCTCTATGAAAAAAATTGTTAAGGTTCGGTAAGAAAGAAAAGTTGAGTTTAAAATTCATTAGACCATACAAGATCATAGAACGTATAGGTCCATTGGCCTATAGACTAGCTTTACCTCTAGAGTTATGGTAGATTCATGATGTGTTTCATGTCTTGATGCTAAGAAGAAATAGATCAGACCCTTTACATGTGTTGACAACTGAAGAAATAGAGATATGACTAGACCTGTTGTATGAGGAAGAACCTATTAGTATCTTAGCTAGAGAGGTTAAAGAGTTGTGAAGCAAGATAGTGCCGTTGGAGAAGGTGTTGTGGTGACATCATGGCATGGAAAAAGCTACATAGGAGAGTGAAGTTTAGATGAGAGAGCAATCTCCATATCTCTTTAGATCAGGTAAGGTAAGGACGACATCTCTTTTAAGAGGGGAAGAAATGTAACGATCTGAAAATCCCGACTCTCATGAATATTACTTCTCGAGATTAATAGTGCTTCTTGAAACCCAAAATGCACTAATTGTATTAATAGGGAGGATGAATTATGAGAGAATTTTGGGCAAAGTTTGAGGCCAATCCGAAGTCATTTAGATGGATAAAAATGCTAAAGAACATTTTATGGTAGTGTCTTGTGAATAGTGTCATAGGTAAAGCTAAACCATAAAATAATTCAAAATTTGCTTAAAATAACCTAAAAATATTACAACCTGATACTTAAATATTCTGAATAGTCCATAGGCTTTGGAATTAGAATTTTCTAATATCGGTAAGTATTTTTACTTAATTTTCGAGAAAGAAAATGTAGTAATTTTTTGGGTTTCTTTTGTTTTTCAGGCTCGAGGCTTTTAGGGAATCTAGAGGAGGACTTTATCTAATTTTAGGGATAGAAATGAGGGAATTTTTGCTCTCCGAAAGGGGATAAAAATTTTATGAAGTTTTGGGAAAATAATTTCAAAAACTATAAATACCCCTTTCCTTCCCATTCCCTCCAATTCCCTCTCCCTTTCCCTCAATTGCCAACACCTCCTCCTTCCTCCCTTTCTTCCATTTTTCATCCTCCACACACCAACCTACCATTAAAACTTGGTCTTGATAGATAGAGCCACCTGAGCAAAACCCGTAGACACTAAGAAGTTGTGGTTTGGCAGAGATCTCAAGAGGAATCTCAATTTTCTTCCTGAGATGAATAGTACACAGTCAACCATTAGGTAATTTTTTTCAGTTTTGATATTTTTCTTAGGTTCTTTGGGTGCCCAAGAGAGTATATATATGCTCATTTTGATTTTTGAAGTTTTCTATGATTTTACATGATTTTTCTAAAAATTTTACCTATTTGATTCAAGGGCAAAATACTCAAATTAAGCTTCCCAAGGCATGGAAAATGCTTAGGAGAGCATTAGGCATCCCTAACAACCAATCTCAGTATGTATAATCACATTAATTTGAATGAAATATGTATAAATCTATTATGTTCATTTAGACATACATTGACATTTAATGTAATAATAGGTAGTAAAGGTAATTGTTGGTATGAATGCATGTTAATGCATGTAATACGATGGCCTAGTATTTACTATGCTTGTATAATGCATATCTATAGTGATATTAAGTAATGAATGCATCATGTAAGAGTTATGCATTTATTGATGTAATATGTAATTAATTTGCACATATGTGTCTGTCATTAATTGAATGATAATAGGTATATTTTATGTGGCATGCATGAGATGTAAATGGTAAGAATAGGTGGTTGAATGGTCATTAAATGTTTATATGCATCTATATGTAGCTTTATGGTTAAAATAAGCCATTATGGCATGTTAATGCATGTATGACCATAAAAGATGGTTTCGTATTAAATAATGTAACTTGAGCATCTATACATGTTGCATGAAAATAAATGATGAGTTATGCATGTCTTATTCTAGCCTTATACATTAGAGGTTAAAATTCATGCATGTGAGCATTATGTGCATATTTATGACTTATGTAAGTTAATGACTTGGATAGCATGTTTTGTGCTTAAAAGTTGTTTTGAATGTACACATATGATGAGTAAACTGTATGTGTTTGCTTAGTGATGGCTGAATGCCATCTTGAATGTTGTATGGTTTGTTGCGATATATATAGTCATATAACGCATGTATATCGCTAAATATTGATATTATGTATAAAATGGCAAGAAATTCGAAATGTGATCATTGTGTATAAATGTGATGCATTATATATTATAATACATATTAACGATGGTAGTAATGCTAAAAGACGTGATTATGATGCTGGATAAGTTTTCTATCTTTTACATTTAGGTAATGTGACCGTCTGGCTTTTTAAGCTTATGTAAGCCTAATTTGGCTATGCTATATATTGTTTGACACATGCTACTTAGCATTAGTGTTTAGGCCTCACTGATGTGTGAAATGGTCAATGTGATAAGTTTATGTAAGTCAAGACATAAACAATGTTATGCATTTAGAATGGTTAAAATGAGATAAATTGACAAGTTTAATAATGCCTATACAATTAGACAACCTAGTTTGGATATTTTAACTAGTCAACTAGGATTAGTAGCTACAATGTTTATCTTTGGGTAGTAGGCCTACGGGTTATAAGCATTCTTATATCGATGGCACTAGGCTTTCGAGCCATTATTTTAGCACTACTTTTTATGAAGCCTACAAGCTAATGCTTTTTGTATCTACAGTTACTAATGCCTTTGAGTACACCATTTTAAGCACCTTTAAGTAGCCTATTTTATGCTATCCATGTAACTCTCATGTTTTAAAGCTCCATGAATAGTGCCATTGGGTCTAAAAAGTGTGCCTAGGGTGTCAGGTCATTTACACATAAATCGAGGCTGTGACACTAGTCATGAAACTTCAAAAGCTTTAATTCATTGAAAAGGACAAAATTTTAAAATTTAGTAGAACCAATAATTCATTTTGGACTATAAGCTACCCTTCAATGTAATAAAAATTTAATTGGCTGAGAATGACCTAGGATGTGCTTGTACGGACCCAAAAATAGCAGACCCTAAGCTTAAAAATTCTACTGAGTTTATTGGTGAATGAATTTTTGAATTTCGAGGTCATTTGGAACATAATTTTTTAGGTTGGCACGTAAATCATGGTAGTCTTAAAACTATGTTGTCAATGGAATTTGGCTACAAAAATTTACAAGCATGTAGAGGGGATTAAAATATGAATTTTAAAACAAATGATGTAATTATATGAGGTTCATGTGAATTTTGGTGAATTCTCAAAGTTTGCCAAAAAATTAAAACTTGTTAGGGTGGCTCGAGTAGCTATAGGGCCCATCCACACTTAGCCATTTGGCATAAGGCCTTTGCCTAGTGGCAAGGGTGAGTGACAAGTGGTTTTTCCCACTTAAAACAAAAACCACATTTTCTCTTGGCTACCAGTAAAAGTCAACACTAGTCCTAGCTCTCTCCGCTATTTTCATCTTCTTCTTTAGGTCCATTCTAGGATTTCTACTAACTAAAAATTATTTTGATGTGTTAGGGAGTTAGAGGAAAAAGAATTACAGCAAAAGTAGTCCTTAAGAAGAAGTTGAAAATCACAAAAAAAATCTTGAATAGAAGTTGTCTAATAAGCAGCTAAGGTGAGCTTTTTTATGGTTTCTTAAGTTTTTCCTTGGGTTTTCTTGCTAGAATTGGCTATGTGAGATGCCTGACATCTATGGGAAGGAATTTCTATGGCTTTTGGGGTAAATTGAAGTAAAAAAAAATGCTCAAAGAAAGTAGGAAAAGAGGACATGGCCAGCTAGAAAGAGCATTTTAAGAAGCTTAAAGGATGGATTATTTCTCCTTTAAAGTGTGAGGTAAGTGAATTTAGCTATTCACTTCATGGCCTCTCATTTTTCAATAGCTTCTCCCCTGAGTAGAGATGGTTTAAGTCCATGAATTAGTTTGGATAGGTGCTTTCTTTGAATGGTTATTCTATGGCATGACAAAATGTGAATTGAACTTTGATTTATGGAAAGAAAGTAATATACATGTAAATTTGTTAGTTGGGCAAGAGGTATGTAAGTAACTAGAATATGCTTATGGTGTTTAAGGCATCAATTGATGGCTTTAACATGGATATGTAATGGTATTCCTTGGGAATTGATGAAAATATACATGATTGGCATGAGTTGTAAGTGTGGCCGAGAGCTTGTTTTATGGTTGCTAGTGTGTATGGCATGCTTAGTATGATTCTAGGTAGTGTTTAAGGCTAGAATTTCATGTGCCTTAGACCTATGATGCATGAATATTGATACAAAGCATGTACATGTGTGTGTAAGGTTGGCCAAGTCATGTATGTCTTTTGTAATGGCATGGCTTATATGGTGTAAAGTATACATGTGTGGATATATGCTAGTAAAGTAATGTGTGACGTGTGTGTGTGATAAATGATATCAAAATGCATTAATTGGTAATAAATCCCTTAGTGGCTGAGAGGTATAAATGCCATGGGGAGGCTTGGTAAGTATAGTATGGGGGCAAAGTTAATGTGTATAGGTGCCATAAGATAGTGTGCATGATATTATATTGGAATGAACCTAGCTAATGTGTACCGTAAAAATTGCATGATATGTAGTGAGAAAATGGCTTGAAAGTGGCTTTAACATGACCTTAGAAATTGACTAGAAATCAAGGATAAAAAGTTACTTGGTATTGCCTTTAAGGGCTATGGTTGGTGGATGCATAATATGCTTAATTTGTATGCCTAAATGGCTAGTATAATGTAATCTTTGGTAGTGGCATTTAAACCTATATTTTGGCCATGTAAATGGCCTATAATTTATTAGCTTAAGGCCTATGAACTTGATGTAAATAGTGGTGAAAATTGCAGTGAAATATAAGGTGAAATGTACCTAAAAAGCTTAATGGAACCTTGCTGCAATGACTTATAACTATTTTAAAATAACCATTACCTGAACCAATAAATCCACTGGACAATAAATAGCCTAAAAATTATGAAATGCTTATGGAATTGAAGCTAGCATAATATATGATTTTTATTGGCAATTATACCCTTGAATATATTTCCTGATAACTTTACCTGATATAACCTGTTTGTGGCCAGACTAGACTAACTTAAATTCCACATATGCTATAAAAATTATAACTATCTATTTTTGAGATTATAACATCATGAAAAGTTAATCAGTAAGGAAATGGATAGAGATTGAGGTTAAATGGCCCACTAGATAGACACCCACTGGATGGGTTGACTAGTCAACTTAGGGGTTTTAGTAGCTACAATTTTATTTGACTTACAAATAGGGTAGGTATAGTGACCTAGGTCCATTTTAGACCACTATACTAGTTAGATAGTTAGATTAGACTGTGACATTCACTTGATGTATATTTTCTTGCCGGTGCAGCCGCGTAGGTCCTAGAGGGCCACTGCACTAGTTGGACAAATAGACAAATCTACTATGCAGACTAGTTTGTGATATCTTTAATCTTTAAATAAGGCTAGTATAGTGGCCAAGGTCCCAGAGGATCACTGTATGAGCCAGTTAAACAAGCCAGTCTGCTAGGTAGACCAGATTATGAAATTCGCACTTTAGGTGCTATGACATATTTTCAAGTCGATGCAGCGGTCAGGGTCCAATATGTGGACCACTACACTGGTTTATTTTTCTCTCTAAATCTGGTGTCTATCAGGGTTGTCTCTTGAGATAGGCCAATTGAGACTATTAAATCAGATTAATAAAATTGGCATATGACTATAAAATATAATATAGGGGTACTTGGTAATTTTCCACTACTAATGCTTAAAGGCTTAAATGGTATAGTTTATGTATGTAATAATTAGTAATAACCTAAAAGCATAATTTACATGAGATATAGTAATTAATTGGATAATTTATAGATAGGAACACCCTAGAGCTAAAATGGTCATTTTGCATGATAGTCTTCTAAACTGAACTTGGATAATGAGATTAAATGAAAATAAGAATAAGATGCATGGATAAACTACTGGACATATTTTAAATGTTTGAATTCACAACTAAGTATTTTATTCTCAATGTACCTATTTTGGTGCACATGTACTAGAACAAGGATGTTGCCTTGTAAAGCGTGCAACGGAGTTCAGAGGTCATTTGGGGAAGGTTGATCATGTATATTTGTGTAGCTTTTTCACTCTATGTACTTAAATGGGGAAAATAGGTGTGATTGTATAAAGGGACATAGGGTTATATTTACGTATCTATATAGACATGTTATGTGGTAATTAATTAGTGGTTAATCCTTGTGTGTATGTATGCCTTATATAGATGTTTTATGAACCTAAGGCTCTATGTGATTTCTTGATTATGGCCTGATGCCTGTGATTGTTGTTTGATAGATGTTGATGATAGGTTGATATTTAGGGGACTAAAAGTGTCAAGAAGATGTGATTACCTGCTATAGAAATGTTTTACAAGTAGAAGAAATTTTGGGATAGTGACCTAGATAACCGTTGTGCAGCCGAATTTTTAGGAAATGCCTAAATGTGTTGAAATCACCCTATAATTGTATGAAAATGATATTATAAACTTGAATGGAATATAGAAATAGATAGAACTAAGTTTAGAGTCATATAGAATTGATTAATGCATTATAAGTAAAAGTTAAATGAAGGAACATGAAAGAAGATAGGATGGGTGACCCGGCAAGAAGTGTACCGCTTATTGGGTTTCTTTGGGAATCCAGTAGGGGGTGTTACATTTTGTTGTATCAGAGCATAGGTTAATGTTCTTAGGCTATGTACATGAATGCAAATGTCTAACTTTCAAATTTTTCTAAACTGTTATGCTGCCGAGGCTGATAAGAAAGTCCTCTATATTAAAGATATGATTGACCAAGTTACCCCGAGGAGAGGAACTGACTAATTTTGCAACTATAGCTATATAGGGGGTAGGCTATGCATTAGTATCTGAACCCAGTAATGTTGTATAGTAGCTATAACCATAAGTGCTTAGCTAACAGAAAGCATAAGCAACCCCTGTCCTAAGATAGTAGGAAGTTAGAATATGAAAAATATCTTACTAGGCTCATAAAGTATGCTGAGGAGTTCATTCCCAGTAGTATAAAGAATGTAAGAGTCCTAGCAAGACTCAGTGTAGAGTCAAGGGTACAGATAGCAAAATCCAAGAAAGAAAGATTTTGCAGTACTAGTGTTAACTGCATGTGACATAGAGGAGATAATATAAGAAAAAAGGGACCTTTTCTAGAGAAAGAGGCAGTTCACTATAGGATAGTCTAGTGCGGTGATAGGAGATGGAGAAAAGAGGAGAGAGGGTTAGTTACAGGCATAATCTTGGCCTATGTCCTAGTATCAGATAGTGTATTAGTGGTAGAGACAAGTACAGACCTAGAGGTCGGGATAAGCCTTCATGTGTTGACCTCGATTACCTCCTCAGGCTGATAGTACTCCTAGTATAGGGAGGTAATAAGAATGGACCTCCCATGTATGCCAATTGTCAGAAAAGGCACTAGGGGTAATGCAGAGTAGGAAAAAGAGGAGAATGTTTTTAGTGTGCTACTAGAGACCACTTTAGAAGAGAGTGTCCTCAGAGACAGAAAGAGGGTGCTCAAACACAAGCATCTAATGTGGCACCTCAGAATAGGGGTCAAAGGCAAACTAGAAGAGAGCAGTCTAGTGCTATCTAGGGTATCAAAATTGAGGCTCATACTCTACCCAAGCAGTATGCTATCAAAGCTAGAGAAGAGGTTATAGCACCAGACATAATAACTAGTACTTTTTATTTATTTGATGTTCCAGTTTTGGCTTTGATAGACACTATTTTCACACATTCCTATATATGTACTGCACAAGCACAAAATAGGCAGTTAGAGCTTGAGCATGTTGATGTAAACATCAGAGTTAGCTATAATGCCTATGTTTTCGAGGCTTCGTGAATAGTGCCACTGGGTCAGAGAAGTGTCCCAAGGTGCTGGGACACTTGCACACAAACCAAGGCAATGACACTGGCCATGAAACTTTGAGGGATTTTAGTCTAATCAAAATAGGAAAATTGAAAAATTTAGCAGAATCAATAATTAATTTTGGACTGTAAGTTAACCTTCAATGCAATAAAAATTTTACAGGCTAGGATTGACCTGAGATGTACTTGAACAGACCCAAAAATAGTGGACCCCAAAGCTTAAAAATTTTATAAAGTCCATTAGTCTAAGAATTTTTGGATTTTGAGGTCGTTTGCAAATTCTTGTAATTTTTGAGATTGGCATGCAAATTGAGGTACTTTGAAAACTGCACTATCGATGGAATTTGGTCATGAAAATTTATGAGTAGGTAGAGGGGATTAAAATATGAATTTTAAAAAAAATGGCGTGATTCTTTGAGATCCCTATGAATTTTGATGAATTTTTGAAGTTTTACTAAAAATCGAGCCATTTCGGGATAGTTCGGGTGGTCATAGGACCCACTTGTACCAAACCAGCTAGGCTAGGAGCCATGCCAAGTGTCCAAGCGGCTGGCCAAGTGGTAAAAAATTCATTAAAAGAAAAATGAAAAGAAAAAGAAAAATTTTTTTCTCTTTACTATCCAGGAAAAAATCTAGACGCCCTCTCCCTCTTCAATTAGCCATATCTCCTTCATTTTACACCTATATTTTGTGATTTTAGTTTCTAAATTCTAGTTAGCCTGTTAGTGAATTGAGGGAAAAAGAATCAAAGGGAAAGGACCCTTTAGTTGGGAGAAAGAATTCTCTAAAGTTTCTTGGTCTAGACTGCTTAGAAAATTTGATGCCATCTTCCATTTTCTATAGCCAAATCTCCCTCATCACTCCATCAAAATTCGTCATTATTCTTCCTAAATTTTCTTTGGGATGTTATGGACTTGAGGGAATATAAATTTCTAGAAAAAGAGCTTTCAGCAAGGAGATAAAAATCTTCGAAGTTTGGAGGACAGATGTTATCCAATAGGGGTATAATGGGTGAGTCTCCTTACTTCTCCTTCTATTTCCTTGAGTTTGTTGATTGATATTTGCTTCCTTGTGATGCCTAACATCTATGGGAATGTGTGTGATTTTGGTTTGAGGTGAATTAAGGCAATGAAGAGCCTGAAGATGGTGGAAAAAGTCTAGCGCATTGGACTGGCCAGCAAGTCTTTTAGGGGTTTCAAGTGGTTCTTTGACAAGTGAATTTTTAGCATTTCTTTCATGCCATTAGGTAATTGTGGATGATGGATAGTAGATTAGGTTGGTTAGAAGTTGAAATTCATGTATAAATATCATAACTTGAATGATTGAAATTATTGAACTAGTGAGCTAGGCAGAAAGGACTTAAGGAACTTAAAGATTTAGCTTGAAGTGTTTGCTGATTTTGGGTTGATTGAATGTTTTAAATGGCTATATGATACCTAAGATAGGGTTTAAGGATTTAATGGCATGTTTTTATGTGAATTGAAGTGATTAAAGATTGATAATGTGATGAGAAGCATGGAATGACTAAGTACCCGAGGGCTATGTATAGCCTAATTATGATTATGTTGATTTATCAATGGTATATAGTATGTGAAACCTATAGAAATTGACTTGGAATTAAGTAAGCTTGTGTATAATTATGTTCATGGCATATATGTGTAAATTAATATTGATACAATGTTGGAAGAAAATGGAATTAGATCTATTTATTCATTGTACCCGAGAGTAATGTGAAGAAAAAGTGTCTTAAAACTTAGTTTATTTAAGTGTTATATATATGAACTATAATGGTTTCACAATTGACTTAAAATGATCTTTAATTGAACAATGAATATGGCATGATTATCCCTTGAATAAACTTTGAGAACACATTTATAAATGAATGAAAATGGCGAATAAAAAACTTGTGGCAAAGGCCTAGAACTTTTGCTTAAAAAGTGACTTATAATGAGCTGTGTAAATAGACATAAATTTAAGCCTTTAGGGCTAGAATATGGATGTTAGATTGATTGGCGATTGTGCCTATGTTTTGGCCTTGAAATTGGCTAAGAAATAAATTGGCTTTG
>CANXYI012229446.1:0-12300 GCA_948208565.1 Hura crepitans | reverse complement strand
TAGTACACCCCTTTCTGGCCATCATAAAGTGCCTCACATGTCTTAGGAGATGCTATTCATGCCTTAAAAATACTATTTATGAAATTGCAATTTATAGGCATTACAATTTTATTTAGAAAACACCAGTTATAGAAAACCATTAATGTGAGGTTAAGCTTTTCATGTGTAAAATAGGTTATCAAACTACCTATTACAACCCAAAATAAACAAAAGGAATAAAAGGTATAAAACCAAATAAAAAATAAAGAATAAGTTATTAGCCTTGCCTCTACATCGATAAGTCTATGCGAACTCAGTATAGCCTCTAATCTATGTCTGTGTAGACTATAACATGTCATAACAATTATATTCGTTTGAACCTCATATCCTGCAGGAATGGTCAATCTTACACAACTCAAGGAAAATGATTACTAACACAGACAGAGGTCTATGTGACCTAATAATAGCATCAAATAGAATAATAACAACATGCATAATAGATTTTCATACAAATATGAATGCTTATGGAATATGCTCAAATAACTATCATAACTAAAAGGATGATGAACTAATCATGCAAGGGAGAACATAAATTCATCACAATAATATTCATGAGAACCATATTTCAGAACTTGTGTCCATGTAAACTACACTGCTTGTGAAAGGGAATCCGTGTAGACTAAGAGATAGAATGTACTTACATAAAACACATACATATATGCGAATTATGGTTCTTATGAAAGGGAGTCTATAAGGACCACAGTTAGTTTTAGAATATCAATGGCATGCACATTAAGAAATAGAATAATTATATGACTTTATAAAGGCATAAATACAGACCAATATAATACATTAAAACATATCAAAATAGAGCACATAAGGTGAACATAAGACTATTATCGAACAATGGTCTATATGAACCTCATTCCATACATATACTTAGACAATAGGTTTATGTGGACCTTATTATACATTAAGATAATTTTATGCAATTTAGGTGTCAATTTTAGAATGATTACATTCTTTTAATGAATGGTTAAATGTGATAAAAAAATAGTTCAAAAACCTACTCCTATAACCAATGTAGAGATTGCATAAAATCATCTCACATGTTGATTAATCCTAGGAGATCCTTAATTATAGAAACAACACAAATATATAAATAAAGATGATGAACAAAAAAAAAGCCTTAGAGCTTACCTTGTAATTTAGCACTAAGCAAACAAAAAAATGGTTAGGTTTCAAAAAGAAAAATTATTTTAGTAGGCTTAGGGCTAGTAAAGTGAATCCTACTTTGGGGTCAATGCCTTAGACTCATGGAATTCAGGCTTGAATTCTTTAATTTGTCTCCCTTAATTCTCCCTTAAAAGGGGGTATTTATAGGTTTAATGAGCAGTTCTCCCATCTAAAAGAGAGAGAGTCCTAATAGGATTAGGATTTAAAGTCTAAATAGGAAGATTAAGCTTTTAAAAGCTTTTTGATAATAGGTCTGTATAGACCATGGTCAAGGTTACTATGTTCATGCAAACCTAGGCTTTGGTTTGCCCTAGCGGGCTATAGGCCTTAGGCTTTGTTCTAAGTTGAGTCTATTTTAATCCATACAAACATAGGCTTTGTCTTATTTTGATAGACCATAGGCTGTAGGCTCTACTATTCTAGGCTAAGTCTTTATTGGTTGGTACAGATCTCATAGCATCAAGTCTAAGTAGACTTGGACCAAGATGGTTCGTACAGATAAAGGTTCTAGGTTTCTTGCCTTATTGCTTGAGCCTATCTCTAGTTATCATCATAAGCCCAAAAGGTAGGGCATCTACAGAGGATATGTGTTCAACTAGAATTTCATGAATGAAGTTCTTTTAAGAGGGGAAGAAATGTAACACCCAAAAATCTCGGGTTTAAAGAATAGTATTTTCGATGCTCAAGATACTAAGTGGACAAAATAAAAAGATTAATTATTTAAAGATCATGGGTGAATATTTGAACTAGAAAGGAGATCATTAATTGGGTTAAAAAAAAAAGAAAGGAAGTTTTACAACTATCTAATTTTATTTAAAGCTAAGCCAAATTTTTCAAGTTTTCACTTAGTTTGACTCAGGAAGTTTACAAGCTGATACTTAAATATTATCAAAGGAATTATGGAATAGAAATAGAAAGTTTTGGAAGTTAGAAAAATTTATAAATTCAAAGAATAAAATTTATAAATTCAAAGAATAGAAAAAAAAGCAAAGAAAAAGGGTATGATTTGTAACAATTAAAAGAATGAGGATTAAAAGGTATTTTATCCAAGATATTTTGAAACATTATTTGGGGTAGCCATATAATAAAAATTAGAAAAAAGTAGAAAGAAAAAAAGAAAGAGAAGGGATAAAAGAATAAGAATAAGAAATAAAAAGGAAGGGGAGAACGAAAGGAAAGAAAGAAAATAAGAAAGTGAAATAAGGCTAGGGGATAATGAACACAGCATCAACAATAATAGCTAGATATGGTAGCATTATTAGTTACAATAGATACAGTGGCAATAACGGCACTTTGATTGATGTTGCAATAAGTCAACCATGTAATAGAGTAAGTTGGTCAAAGCTCCTTAGCAAAATCGAGTGGTGGCTATTAGTAAGACTAAACCAATGTCCCTTATCCATGAAGTCTATGATGCCACTCACCAATGCTTTAATAAAAACTATATTTAGAGGCTCATAAAGAAAGCTCCTCAGGTTTCAAAGGACATACAATGGCATTTAATTGTGAATTTATAGAGCAATAAAGTGAAACCTTTATTGTCTGATGTTTCTAACCTTAGAATGGTCAAGAGTGTGGGTGATGAGAAGATTGCCAATCATTTTAATCATGCTATTGGAAATTTAGGGAGGAACGATATCAGCAGGCAACAACAATTTATGGTGATAGAGGTGAAGGCATTTCTTTATTCTCTTAGTTTCTATTTGGTAATTATAGCTATTGATTTAAGTTAAGTGCATAAAAGTAGAAGGTTTAATTAGGTTTTAATTAAGTATATCATTATATGTGTTATGTTAGAGGATTTCAGGTGATATGGAGGTATGGAGAGGAATTTGAAATCAAGAAGAAATGGAAAGTAAAAGCTAAACATGTAAGTATATCTGAGTTCACTATGTTAAAATTCTAATTCATATGTATTTTGGTACTTTAAACCATGAAATTGGCTTATTAAAAATGTCTATCTACTTGTGTATGTTTTGTCTAAGATTAGTGAGACTTAATATTTGATGCAATAAATTTGTTATGTAAATTATATATGTATTCATTAGAGTACGCTAATTAGTGTGTGTTATATTTATTAAAGTATGTATATAGGAAGAAATAAATACTTGTTGTGTGATAATTAGCATGTAAGTGAGTTTTACTTGTGAATGATATAAATTGGATGATTAAATGTGTGCTAAATGAGAAAGAAAGAGATGGATGTGTGTGGGTAATGCTTGGCCAAAACCATGCTAGAAATGGTATGTTAATGTTTTGACATGTTGCTTGAATGACTATGCTTAAGTATGAATTATGTGAGTTGTATGTGCATGGGTAGTATGTAAAGGATAAAAGTGATAGGAGGTTGGCCTATAGTATAAGAAATATAGGTTATGGGTGATAGAATAGATATGGCTGAAACACATTAAGTTATGCTTTTGCACACATAAGTGGATTATGTCACTATACTGAGTTGTATGGTTAATGGCAATAACACTTTAAATCATGAATTGATGCACATTTGAACACATGAAAGTGATTTAGGTATGAATGTGTATGCTTAAAGTGAAAAGATGTAAGCTTTGATAAATAGACATCATGCATGCAAAATAAGAATATGCATAACTAAATGATACATGAGCATGCTGATGTCTATGTGCATTCCTAAAATCTATAGTATATCATGTATAAACTCTAGTGATAAGGTAATTGAATGATAAATGAAGCTATTGTGATGGCAATGTACAGAATGATCGAGAATGGTGCTTAGACAAGGTACGGTTCTTGTCTTTCCTTTACAATGAATGTTCTTACAACATGAAAATAAAGAAATACCATAAGAATTCATCAAGTATAGAAGTGTAATAGGTGATATGTACAATGCATGTAATGGTAAGTATATTCATTAAAGCATGTAATGTGTGTGTGTGTGTTTATGAGTTAAAAGAGTGTGTGTGTGTGGATATTATATGTTTTGATTTATGGTTGTTGATGTTTGAAATAATGTGGTAGATTAGGTGTAGGTATGAGAAATAAATGTGGATTGATATGAACTAAATGAAATGTTATGGTGAACTAGAGTAGTTGGCTGAATGACCCTAGGTAGTAGAATGTGCATGTCTCATGTGGGTTAGCATATATAGAGCTTAGAAGTTGTGAAAGGTGCATGTAATATGTACATGATGTATGCTTAGGTTGTTTTTATAAAGGGAATGTTCTTGTTGCATGGGGGCTGAGTGGTATGAGGCATGATATGACCTTGTGAAAACATGCGCTGGGTCATAAGGATGCCATGTAGTGACTAGGACTTTATGTAATTTAACATGTGTTATGGATTTGCGGTGAGATGGAAGGTGCATGACATGGTATGTGTGCATATGGTAAATTGGGAAGACGAACTTGTTAACTCTGTGACTAAACTTATATATAGGCATAATGTGATGGTAAAAAGGGATGTAGATGGATATGATGGTGTTTTGTGGCATGGAGAAGCTAGTATGGCCGAATGGCCTAGGGTGGGCATATTAGTGTTTAATGCATTCACAAAGTGTATGCTATGGCATGAATATGTCAAGTGTAATGCATGAATAATGTAAACTAATCAGAAATGCATATGCTTAGTATTTATCTAAAGTGTGTGGATGACGACGCATCTATGATAATGAATGAACCTATTATTCATGATGAACCACATAAATGACAAAAAAGTTTTAGTTACCCCATTTGGTCATATGTTGGCTAAATGACTTGAAATAAAAGATACAAAAAATACTCTAAGCATATGGAACATAATCTGACATGGTGATAGCACATACAATTAAACAACCTAAATTGGATTAGTTGACTAGTCAACTAGGGATGGATAGTAGCTACTAAGGCACTTCGATGCCTGTAAGCTGGTACAATAGTCGTAAGGTCTACTCAAGCCACTGTATATATGGTAGGCTAATACAGCAACCATAAGGACTACTCGAGCCACTATACATATGGCAGACGTGTACAGACGTCGTAAGGTCCGTAGGGCCACTGTACCACGCAGGTGCAGCCACCAGTAAGGTCCAAAATGTGGGCCACTCCACAATTGATGATGCCTAAGTGGCTCGATATCCCATCGTCCAATTTCAGACATGTCTTTTAAGTATGGGCATAAGATAATAAATGGTATAATAAGACATAAGAAGATTAAAGCATAAAATCAATAGAGGTCAAATCGATTGTTATAATATTGATTCTTATGCATGTATACAGTTGTGATGCTTATGAACGAGGATATCTAGCTTGAATGCTTGTATATGACTTCATTATGCTATGCATGATTTTGTTTATGTTAAACTATCATGAATACATAAATGCAAGAGGACATGTGTACATACATTGTTGGATACATGTTTTATCCTTAATGATTATAGATTCAATTATTCCTCATGTCATAAAGTTTGTTAGTAATGAAGTTGATTGTGTTATTGATCTACAATTTGGTTTTCTTATTAATGAAATTTTCAGTATGTCTCATTATTTTTTATAATAACTAAGCATATCTTGTGTGTGATACATGAATCATGGGTATATTAGCATAATAAATTTGGATATACCGCTAATCAGTGTTGCTTAACGCGTTGTTGTCTGCGACGCATAGGTTTTTTTTTTTTTTTAATCTTAGATTGAAGCTATGTAGTGGGAGCTATATGATGCTTTGGGTTTGAAGGCTATGAAGTTGAGGAGACTCTTACATGGAATTGTTTTGATGTATAATTATTGCTACATGCCCACAATCTTTTCCTTAAAAAATCTAAATGCTCATTTGGGGAAACCCAAATTAGCCTATTTTGGCCATGTGGTGTCTAAAACAAGAGTTGCTGTCGACAAGCAAAATTCAGGTGACCATGGATGGGCCACAACCACTCCATCACTACCTTGCAAGGGCTTTTGAGCCTAACCAGTTACTACTATAAATTCATTAATGACTGGTCAATTAGCAACCCCATTGACAAGTATGTTGAAGCATAATTCTTTCTAGTGGGAATGAAACAGCATTAGCTTCCTCTAACAAGCTTAAGCAAGCAGCTTCAACCCCGATATTACAATTGCCAAGCTTTGACATAAAATCTATGGTGGAATGTGGTGCATCAAGTGGAGGTATTGGCGCTGTCTTACAACAAATAGGCCATCCAATTGCCTTTTTCAGTAAGCAATTATTGCATCGAGATCATAAACTTGTAGCTTATAAGCAAGAGTTAATTTGGCTTCAAAGGTGGTGCAACATTGGTGACCATATTTGTGGGACAAAAAATTTGTGATTCGTATTGATCATTATAGTTTCAAATATGTTCTTGGACAATGCCTAACAACACCTACTTGACAACATTGGCTCAACAAATTGATGGGTTTTAATTTTCAAAGTTAAGTACAATGCAAGACAATTTAATCGTGTTGACGATGCCCTTTCTAGGCAACCCATTCAAGAGGAACAAATTTGTGCAATTAGTAAGTTTTATTGTTTGATGCCCTCATAGAAGAGGTTGCAAGCTCTAAATTGTGCACTATGGTAAAAAAGGAGCTACATGCTCTTGCTTAGTACATGGTGGTCTATTTTTCATAATGACCAAATTTAATTATTGCACACTTCTTCCTTGATTCTTATGGTGCTGTCCACTTACCATGATAATGCTCGTGAAGGGATTCAAAAAACCTTGCAATGAATATGCACGGATTTTATTGGTAAGGAATGAAATCAACAATCAGAGTGTATGTTGCAACCTATTCGGTATGCCAATGCAATAAACCTAAACATCTCGATCCAGCAAGTTTGCTCCAACCACTTGCTCTTCTAATGGAAATTTGGGCGGATACCTCAATAGATTTTCTCGATGGTTACCCAAAGCTTGGGGCAAGACTATTTTGTTTGTCGTCATTGATCGTTTTTCTAAATATGTTCATTTCATTCCTATGGCGCATCCATATATATAGCCATTGGAGTAGCCCAAAAATTTTTTGAACTAAATAGTCCACTTACTTGGACTTCTAGAATCTATTATGTGATTGAGATGATGTTTTCACAAGTCATTTTTAGACTTAACTTCAGTTGAGTAGGACAAAGCTAGCACTCTCTTCCACTTATCATCCACAAACGGATGGTCAAACCAAGGTTGTCAATTGACCATCGAAATGTATCTTCAATGTTTGGCTGCCACGGGCATACTGTTAAATACTTCTTTTCAACACCTCTTTGCATACCTCTCCTTTCAAGGTGGTGTATGGCCATGATCCTCCACATTTCTTGTCTTGAGGCTGGTTCTTCAAGGGTTGATGCTGTAGTTCAAGCACTTGTTAATCAAGACTTGGTTTTACAGGAAATTCGATCACCCCTTCAGCAAGCATAATGAAGGATGAAGAAATATTATTAGAAGGGCCATCAAGAGGTGGAATTTGTTCCAAGTTCATGGGTTTGGCTGAAACTCAACTCTTATAAACAAAAGTCTATATCAAATCATTAGCTCTCTCCTCAATTTTATGGTCCATTTCAAATGCAGTGTCGAATTCAAGAAATAGCATACAAGTTACTGCTATCCTCAAACAATAAACTTCACAATGTCTTCCATGTCTCCCTTTTTAAGGCCTTCAAGGGTGAGCCACCTACTGTCCCACCCACTCTTTCACTAGTAACAAACGGTAAAGTCATCCCTACTAAATCCTTTATTCAAGCATAGCTGAATCATGGTAGTTGGGAAGTTCTAGCACACTGGAGTGGGTTAGATCCTGCAAATGCTACATAGGAAGATGTTGACCAATTTTGTCATGCCTATCCTGACTTTGAGCTTGAGGATAAGCTCTCTCCAAGAAGAGAGAATTGTCATGGATGCACTTGCAAGAAAGAAGTTGAATTTTCTGAATTTATCAAAGGTTTAAGACTTTTTTTCTTAAACAAGCCTAAGGTTGGAGCTCCCTTCAATAAGGCCCATAATCTATCACCATAGGTCATCCAAAGGGAAGAAACAACAATAAGGGCAAGGTCCCATTATTGCAAGGAGATTTTCCCATTCATCACAAGTGACACAATCCTTAACTAGTGGTCCTAACAAATTGCTTTTGTATTTGGTTCTCATTAATTATATGTACAATTCACTTGTCCCTTTTTATGCTAACCTTTTTATCATCAAACCATAAGTCCTTTCTTCACAAATTACAAATTTATCCTCGCAAAGAGCTTTCCACTTCAAGCAAGTCACTGCATCTTATTCACAATGAAGTTAGTTTTTCTTACAAAGAAAAATTAAAACTTGAATCCTAAATTAAATTAACAAGTCTCACTAACCAATTTTTACTTGTATGGTGTCATGGTAGTTCACCAACTATAGGATTATAAAGAAGTAGATATTTTTTGCATGCCTCCTTTGTTACCTCTAAAAATCCTTTCTACGTGTTATAGGGGCCGCAAACTGCTTGGCAGAGCATCGTTTTGGGTCAGCACAAGCTCTTATATCTATTTTTTTATTTCGTTAAAGAAAAGGAAATATGTAGATATTTGTTATATGTAAGTTCTTATATAGCAAAATTGTGGAGGCTAGCATAACAGCACATCATGAACTAAAATAGCACGCACGCGCACGTGTGTACAGTGTTAAGACCACAAGACAAGGATTGTGTCACTAGGCAATCAATTAGGAAATCGGCATTGAACAACAGATCCTTTGCTTTATTTCGATTTTGTGAACAAACTATCTTGACAAAGTAATCAAGCTCATCGAATGGAGCTTGTACCTTAGAACTGCTTAAAGAGAGACCCAAATCTCTTAAATTTCTTTTAAATAAACTTCCGCCTGGCCATTTCTCATTCATATGTTTCCTAAAATAGAGATTGTTATTACAAATAAGTCAAGTCCAAATTACAGCTAAATTACAGACACATACTGAAAAAATAAACTGTAGTCTAGGAAACTAAAATTAAATAAAAGAAACAAATCACAACAATTATGCCTCGTTAGTCAAAAAATTAAAGAAAGGAAACAAATCACAAGATCACATTTTTCTGTTTCTACTAGCTACTGCAACCAACTATAGCAATACTCCTCTCCTAGGATTTGAGCTTGTCCTCGAGCTCAAGCAAGGATATTTGTGATTAACCATGTTCATTTTGGACTGCATCCATGTCATTTTGATCCTTTATTTCCAACGAAAATAATTTTTTACATTGATGCCAGCTGAAAATAGTTCATCACAATTGTAGCACAGACCTTTAGCTCTTTGTTCAGCCAACTCCACACTAGATAACCTTTTAACGAAAGGTGAAATTGTACTTGCTACAATTGATGACCCACTCGCTTTAGAGTTACCTTTACCTTTGGAAATAGGAGAGAAAAGAGATGATGCTATGCTTGATTCTTGCAATATTTGTTGGTTTATTCTCAAAAGCATGGGCCAAATTCATGGCAGGGACTAAATTTGGCAGATTGTGCATCTCAATATCGAGTCAAATAGAGTCGGTTAGCCCTATGGTGAAAAGATTAACACGCTAGTTTGCACGTACATGCCCTTGCCAATAGTTCTTGAAACTGACGTTGATATTCTACGACTAAGCCCATTTGTTTCATATTAACCAACTCACCCAATGGATTAAAGCGGACTAGTGGTCTGAATTTGAGAGTACAATATTCCTTAAATTTTACCCAATCAATTGAGAAATTTTCTTGTTCCAATTAATGGTACCAAAATTGCGCCTCTCCTAACATGTGAAATGCAACCAATCCCAGCTTATCGACTTCATTTGTGCGCTGATTAGAGAAATTTCTCACAGCAATGCAACCAAATTAGCAAGTCTTTTGACCTATCAAAAGTTGGAAACTTCGATTTAGTACATCGAGGAACCACTCCACCAAATGTTGTTCCTTCTACATGAGGGGTTGTTTGGTTTTCTAGCTACCCACAAGTGCAACTGCTACTAGCAGTTCCAATAGAATTTCTTCCGATGTAGGATAACTCGGCAACTATCTCTTGCAATTGTAGAGATAATTGTTGCAGCTGGCTGCCCAACTGCATTTCAACTTCTGCAATCCTAGTCACATTTGCTGCTCGTTCTTCTTGAAGAAAGGACTGAAGGTCATTTTTCAAACCAAAATCGCCCATTGTGTTTGGCTCCAATACCATGTTGTTAAGACCGCAAGACAAGTATCACGTTACAAGGCGATTAATTGGGAAATATGCGTTGGACAGCAAATCCTTTGTTTTATTTAGATTTTGTGAACAACCTATCTTGACAAAGTGGTCAAGCTCATCTAAGGGAGCTTGCACTTTACGACTCCTTAAAGAGAGACTCAAATCTCTTAGGCTTCTTTTAAATAAACTATTGTCTGTCAATTTCTCATTCATATGTCTCTTAAAATAAAGATTGTTATTACAAATAAGTCCAAATTAAGGCTGAATTATAGACGCATACTAAAATAAACTTATTCTAGTCTAGAAAAGCAAAATTAAAGAAAGGAAACAAATCACTATAATCATGCCTTGCCAGTCTGAAAATTAAAGAAAGGAAACAAATCACAAGATCACATTATTCTATTCTGCCAGCTACTACAACCAACTGTAACATATAGACACACAAACACATGCTTTTAGACAGCCATGATCTTAGTTAAGTTCAATTTGCTTGCAAAAAGTAAGCAACTTTTAAACTAGAAATAACTATCACTTATGAAGTTGAAACCTTCAATGTACCTTCTATTTAGTTAAGATTAACTAAAACTAAAGTAGTGTAGAATTTGAGAAATACGAATTGTTATATTATTTCCGTTTATTTTACAAGATCTATGAGGTATATATACAATTCTAGAAGTCCTAAATGGGAAAATATAATAAACCTAATCTAACTATAATTTCTTATTAGAATCCTAATCAGAATATAATTCTAATTTACACACATGAACACTCCCCCTCAAGTTGGTGCATAAATATCACACATGCTCAACTTATAAACTAAGGTATGGTAGGTCCTATTATATAATCTTTTAGTGAACATATCAACAACTTGCTCATCTGATGTCACATACTGAGCTTCAGGGCACCTTCAAGTACTTTTTCCTTGATAAAAAGTCGATTACTTGGTCCTATCATACTGAATGAGATTCTGAGCAATGCTAATAGCTGCTTTATTATCACAGTATAGAAGTAATTCATTTCTGTTAGACAAGTTTAATTCCTCCAATATTTTTCCCAACCATAGAAGCTCACAAACCCCTCATGCCATGGCTCTATATTCCGCTTCTGCACTTAATCTAGCTATTAAACTCCGTTTCTTGCTTCTTCACGTCACTAAATTGCCTCCCATAAATGTACAATAACCAGTAGTAGATCTTTTATCATCTGAAAATCCAATCCAATCTGCATCGGTAAAACATTATGTTTTCATATAACCATGTTTCCTTTTCCTAGAGCAGACTTTAGATATCTCAGTATACGAAATACAGCTTACAAGTGAACCTCTCTTGGATTATACATAAATTGACTTACTAGATTGACTGCATATGCAATATTCAATCTGATATGAGAAAGATAAATCAATCTTCCCACTAGTCTCTGATATCTACCCATATCAACTGAACTCCCAACTCCAACTTACAGCTTATGATTACTCTCAATAAGAGATTCTGCTAGTTTACACCCTAACATACCAATTTCCTTTAGAAAATCTAGAACATATTTTCTTTGAGAAATAAAGATACATTTCTTTGATTTGGCAACTTCAATTCCAAGAAATATCGCAGTCTTCTTAGGTCTTTGATCTCAAATTCTTGAACCAACAGTTTCTTCAGTCAAACAATCTCTTCATTATCATCCCCTGTCATTACTATATCATCAACATAGACAAGAAGAATAGTGATTTTTCCTTTGTTGTGTCTAATGAAAAGAGTATGATCTACATTACTCTGTTTATAGCCAAAAAGAATCATGACTTTGCTAAATCTGTCATACCACACCCTAAGAGATTGTTTCAACCCATATAAGGCTTTCTTCAATCGACATACTCTACCTTATGTCTTTTCATTCTCAAAACAAGAAGGGATTTCCATATACACCTTTTCTTCTAGATCTCCATGTAGAAACATATTTTTT
>CANXYI012229429.1:0-10010 GCA_948208565.1 Hura crepitans | reverse complement strand
AAAATATAATTTAATTATTTTCCAACACCAAAATGTCAAAATGACAATGTCCTTATTCTCTATATTTCCCCCATCAATTTTCAATGTTGTATTTATATTATATATAATTAAAATCTATTTTAATTTTTAGCTCTTTTATATTTAATATTTGACCACTCAGCATTTTATTTTTTTCAGATTTGCTCTTAATTAGAGAAAAATATTTCAAAATGTTAATAATTTTTTTTTCCAAATTGACTTCTTATTTATCTTTTTCGCTAATTAATTTTTGAATTTCTTATAATGTATGGTTAAGATTTTTATAAAGTAAAACAATATGAAATACTTTAAATTAAGATATGATAATTGAGCACACCACAATTTCATTGTCAATTCATAGCATCCACAAGAGTAGGATTAGCTCTTGACCGAAATCAAAATCTATAAAAAGTAAAAAAAAAGGAAAATTCGAAAGCTAATATTCTACCCTCGTGTATTCTATTTCTATCTAGAATTGCTTTTTACATTCAGAAAATATTTACTAATAATAATAAAAAAAAGTTAATTAAAAGAAATAAGTATTTTATAATTAATGAATTTAGAAATTATAATACTAATAATTATTAACTAAAATTCTAATTAAGTAAACCAACTACCTTAAGCTAGTGAATCCTCTAATCAATCGAACATAAATTAATATTTTTTTAAAAAATAAAATATTATATGACATATATATAATAAAACCACTAATTTTATTTAGCTAAAAAAAAAAAAAAACTTTTTATACCACGGGGTTCTTGAGATAATTCAAGGCCGACCAAGAAATGGGTGGCTATGAAAGAGTCATGCATGTCAATGTTTTAGTTATTATTTGAATTTTTTGGTAATTATATATTTAAATAATTAATTTTTTTAAATTCATAATATTTTTTTTTCCTTTTTTCTTGTGTGGTTCACGTTAGGTTTGCATTTAATGATCTTTGTTGCACTTGTTTGACAAATTCGGTTGCTTCGTAGCTAGAGAATTGCCTCAATGACTCAAGTCAATCAACTGCCTACGAAAATTCATAAAAATTGACTTCACAATTATTCCTACAAATATATATCTATTATAATTACATCGGTGTAGAGATATGAATTGAATCCCGATCAATTAGAGATGGATCCGTGAAGGGTTGGAGAGCCATGAAAAAATTAAGAAGTCAATTTGCATAAAACAATTTAAGGATAAAAATGAAAGTTTTTTAAAAAAAATGATCAATTAAAAAATATTCAAATTTTTAATTATTTGAGCTATCAATGATTACAAATGTACGATGTTTAATAGAAAAAATGTATTTAATAAAATGTTTGTTATTTTAATTAATTATGCATTTATTCACTATGTTTAATATCATATGCATTACTAATAAAATTGCTTGTTTAATGAAAATATATGACAGAGAATTAACAAACAAATAGATAGTATATATGTAAATTAATTACAACCATATGCTTTTTCTTAAGACTTAATTAAGAGTGAAGAAGAACATAGATATGATTATATAATATTTTTACTTACACTAGATTTATGTATTAATTAGTGAAATAAGCAAATAAAATATCATCATGAAAAAGATTAATATTTTTACATAAGTCTATAAATTTTCTCTGATTAAAATTACAAAAATGAAAATAGTATTGATTTGCAATGTTTACTTCAAAATACTAATTTATTATTAAAGTTGTTAAATTTTTCACATTTTATTTAATTTTCATACTTGACATTTAGGATCGAATTATATGGAAGTTTATTTTCTTTACACAATATTAAAATCACCAACAGTGAACAGTCTATGTATTGAGCTTTTCACCTTAATTAAATATAAAAATATAGTAATTTTTATAATAACTTGTGAAATATTCACTCTTCGAATTAACTTTCGAGTTTGAATTAAACTCGATCTCATTTTCATTATAAAAATTAATTTTAACTCTAATTTATTTTAAAATTATATTTGCACACTTAATAACAGTAATATTCAGTATATTTCATAAACAGTTCATTAACAATTTAAGAACCTTTAGTTTGAATTTATATTAACTTCAAACTATTTTCCTATTGTACTATTTTTAATGACTTTAAACTATAATAAATATTTCATAAAATATACTCCAAGAAATGTTGATTTTTTTTTAATTCCATTCTTTTTTTTTTCTTAATCTATAAAAAGCAATATTGCTTACATTACAGACAAATGATGAAGCAAAAAATAAGGATATAGTGAGGTAAGAGAGATTCGGCATCAACGAAAAGTCAACTCTTAACAGTACCATTGTTTTTCTATATTTATTATTTATTTTTTAGATTCGCAATATAATTTCTATTATATTATGCATGAGAATACGTAAACCTATTCATGCCGATCGACCTTTCTTTTGATGAGAATGAGGATGTCTGTCCTTTTCCTTCGTCCATTTCTTTTTTTTCTTAATCCATAAAATTCACTTTAAATTTATTTTCGTATTTTCGTGTACATATATTATTATCCTTAATTAATTAAAATTTTAATTATTTTTCTAAATTTATATAAATTATATTATTTATTTATTCAAAGAGGCACATAATATGAAACTCACAAAGTACATATATTATTATCCTTAATTAATTAAAATTTTAACTATTGTTCTAAATTTATATAAATTATATTATTTATTTATTCAAAGAGACACATAATATGAAATTCACAAAATCTATCTAATTTTATATGTCATGTGCCTCATTCTGCATTAACACGTGATTTCATATCACATGACTCTTAAAAAATAATTCGTCTGATTTTATCAAATTTAAGAAATAATTGATATCTCGATTAGTTCAGAATAATAATATGTAAATAATGACAAATTAGGAGAAGTTTTTATATATTAAGCAATTTTTTATTTTCATTAGTGCCAATCATCATCATCCAACCCTAAACTAACCAAACCACTAAGGTTGTGCAAAATCAAATCAAAATTGAAAATCAAACTAAAAATTTAACAATTTGATCTATTTAATTTGGTTTTTTGGTTAGGTTCTTTCAAGTAATTTCGGTTTAATCAGTTCAGTTCTTGAAGGACGAAAATCGAAAGAATCGAACCGACCGAATTTATTACAACAACGTCGTTTTGGGACTTATATATATATAATTTCGGTTGATTCGATTTTTCGGTTCAGTTCTATATAAATATCGATTTTTTAGTTCGATTCTCAAAATTTTGACATTTCAATTTTCAATTCGGTTCTGACCGAACCGACCGGTTGAACAGCCCTACAAACCAATATGATTTGTCATTCATAATTTCATTACTATATGTGTAATGGAATTAATTATACGTAAAAATATTGAATTAATATGTGAATTTGATTAAGCGAAAGGGATTGGCAATAATTAATTGATGTATTTCCTTCGTGAATATTACGCATTTGGGAATTGAAAGAGAAATCTTATAAGTTATTTCTATTATTGAAAGTTTTTAAATTACTTAAATTTCTAGATAATTAAATCTCAGGTACTTGCAAACCAAAGGCCAATAACTTGAAAATGGCACGAAGAATATTATATTATTATGGAAAAATATATTAATTATAGTTTTGAAAGGTACTTTTTGTCTTTTTTTAATCCTTTCTTTTTATTTTTATTTTGTCAGCAAAGCCAGCTAAATGACAAGTTACCAGCAATTTCCACTCCCCAATAATATAAAAATACAGTCACTTGAATCTCGTGGGATACAATTCTGATAATTAATCACCTATAAACACTGTAATTAACTAATTAATTAGATTTTATTAGCTAATAAACTTCAAGAATTCGAGATCTCGAGTTTGAATTCTCTATCTTAACTTCTATTCAAGTTGAATTTTCGTGTCAATTTTTTTAAATCAGAAAAACTTATAATTAATCATAAAAATAGAGCTATTTAAAACCGAATCGAAACCGAAAATCGAACCGAAATTTTGACAATTTAGTCTATTTGGTTCGGTTTTTTCTGTTCTTGGTTTTTTCAGTTCGATTTTTTAAGGTAATTTCGGTTTAATCAATTCGATTCAGTTCTTTAAGGGCAAAAACCGAAAGAACCGAACTGACCAAGCTTATTAAAACGACATTATTTTGGGACTTATATATATATATATTCAGTTAATTCGATTTTTCGGTTCGATTCTATACAAATATCGATTTTTTGGTTCGATCCTTAAGAAACTTTCGGTTGGGTTTGATTCTAAAAAATTTGACAGTTTGATTTTCGGTTCTGGACCGAACCTACTCAATTGATGTATGATTTTTTTTTTCTTTTAAGATGAAAAGCATGGGTGATCGAAAATTATTAATTAGACCAACCAAGTTGACAAGTTTCAATTTTTTATATTTTCTTTTCAATTTTTTTTTATGAAGTCAAATAAAAACCAAATTGACAAATTCAAGTTAAGAAAATGTCATATGTAATTTCACTTGGCTTTCGTGTGAAAGCCGAAAACTTCACCTGTTGACATTCCAAACTTTTCTACTCAAATTAACATACATAAGCTCAATCTAATATTAATTTTGCATAACACATTTTAAGTCCTTGTACATCAAATTGTAAGTCTTTTGCATTCAAGATCTTTATTTATTATTGTAATATTCGTATAATTAGATAATACGTATTTAAAGAGCGGGCAAAACGTCAAATCCTAAAAATTTTCTAAATAGATGAATGGAAATATTAATTAATTATTTTAATATATATATTGACTTTGTAGACTGTAAAGAGGTGGCTTCCTCTGCCCTCAGTAGACTTTTTAATTGACGGCGTAAATGCAGGTTGTTCTTCGTTGACCTTTATCATCTTCCACACATTCCAATTTCCACATTTCAACTATTATTATTATTATTAACAACCTTAATGACATTGAAATGCCTTCGCAGGTAGCAGTCACTTTGAATATATCTTTTTGCCACTTCTTGCGACCTTGTCATAACTAGAGATTTAATCTATTTAATATGCAACTTTCTTCTCAATGGGCAAATTGATATTTCCTCATTGGTAAGTATATCACCAAGCCTGAAATGTTATGTGTAGCCAGCCCACTTGACAGACTGCCCAACCCATTAACACATGCGCAAGAAAAATTTAATGCTATTCAGAGGTTTGATCACTTGCAAGGAACAAAAACAACACCTGTAACAACCCAAGGAATGCTGAAAATCAAATTACTTTGCTCGGTAATTGACAGGCAAAACAGGACATGGTTCTCTAAAATCATGTTTGAAATTGGAATAACGGCACCCTGAAACATGGGGCCAAGTTAATGTTTGAATATCTATTTATTTCTCTTGATTTGTGCCTCGTAAAATCCCAAAGAACTTCAATCCTCAAATCAAAATTACACCTGAAGAAAAAGAAAAAAAAAATGGAAGGGTATATTTATGGTGTTGGAGTCGCGAAGCTGACACGGAAACCTGACCTCTTACAGTCATGATCGAGCTTCTTCAATATGTAGCAGTAGTTTATCTGGAAACAAAAGCAACCAAGTTAGAGAAGGAATAACCAGATTCAGTTGTGTCGAAATATATAGTAAAATACAACAACAGGAGATAGCTCGAAGACAGTTATCATTACAGAGGAAAATCATGTTAGACAACTCATACTTATGAAATAAAATAATGTTAAGGTTAGCATAAGGTAGTCATTGACTGTCCAATCTTGCATGATAAATCAATAGCACAAAGGCTGAAAAATTTTCTGAGAAAAGCGCTAGGACATTCCACGCATGATTACCTCCTACTACCCTATACAGCCCCCAACTACATTACTTTTTCCGCTTCAGCTACAACATACAGTTAAACAATTACTGACCTCAAGACGGAACATAGGCGTAGGGAGAACAATCCCAGCTCCCACAGTTGTTCGAAATGATTCCACAAATTTTCTGAAGGAGAAATTGCGATATGCATTTTGTGTCAGTTTGTCAATGTTTCCAGAAGATGCGAAAAGATGCCCATGTATGCCCTTAGCTTGACACCATTTTAATGGAAAATCAAAAGACAGATCTGCAAACGCAGTCACAGCAATATCTCCTCCGAGATAATCTCTCCCAGAACAATCACTCTCATCAGTGGGATTGCTTTGCAATTCCCTTCGAGGCTCAGTAGGGCCCAATCCCCTTGTCCGAAACCCATATAATGCAAGTGGACCTCCCAAAGTGCAGATTGGAGACAAATTGCCACCCAAGAAAAATCTCTCTTGGAGGGGCGAAGGCATGTTGGCGAATCCAGTTCCCCATGGGAAGATAATACCACCAGAAATTCCAAGATTGAGTGCAGAATTCAAGAACCCAAGAGGGATAGCATATCTAAGATCAAGCTCCTATTTGATATATATCACAAGAGAGCACGATCAATAAAAGAGACAAATGCATGAGGAAATCAACCATCTAAAACTTAATAAAACCAACTAAGTAGAATTTTTAATAAAAGCAGATAATTTAATACTCCAAACAATAAATGCATGAAATATGAACCACATACAAAAGCATCGAACATATGAATAAAAAAATCCCAGGGGTTTGGACCTCATCCTAACATGGAAAGAGATAAGAAATGTATCAACAACAAGGAAAAAACTTTTTGAAGATACTCTGCAAAATAAAATTTTGAAAACAAAGTGCAACTAAAATGAAAAAGGAATGAAGAGGAAATATATACACACACACACACAAAAAAAAAAAAAAAAAAAATGGAACCAAAAATACCGCTTGATAAATTTTCAGAAGATAGAGCATAAGATGAGTATGAGAAGATTATAACCTGGCGCACGAACCGCAAGCTCCGGCTATCAGGCGCAAGTCCACCAATTTGAGAAGTAGATAAAAAAGCATAACCACGTGTCGGTCTCATAGCTGAATTTCTTTTGTCAATCTTAAATGTGTATTTTAAGGATGAAAGCAGAGCATGGCCAAGCTGTCTCCTTACTGATCTGGAAGCCATTTGTGATGGATCTGTCAAGGTGCGCCATGAAAGGTTGTATGCCAGGTCATGGTTCTTGCTTGAGAGTAAGCCAAGAGAGAGACCTAACGATCGCTCTTTGAATGAGGAAAATTTTAGCCAGTCTTGGGAGAGAAGAAATATCCTTGCTGTTACAGGAGTTACAAGCCCTTTGAATCTTGGCAAGTACACACCAGCACTTGCCTCAGTCATATGGTCACCACCATATGCTAAAGAGGCATCCCAAAGATCCCCATAACCAAATATGTTTTTGTATTTAAGAGATCCTTCCACCGTTGAAAATCTAGCCTACAAAATCATTCTGCACATCAGACCACATAATTAAGAATCTTTGTGCTTCTTAAATGTGAAGTGTGAGCCAAATTCAAAATCTCAAAGCAGGTTTTTTTTTTCGGAACGTCAAAGCAGGTTTCTATATAGGTACAAATTCATAATATCTAAGGTACCAGTTACTACCAATGAGTTCATAGATTTTTGCATACATGCCATCATCAAGCCACGTGAACCACATAAAAATATAATTTTCCCAAGTTAAGATTGTGTCTCTCTAACAAATATTCAGTGCAAACAACAATATAACTATTGATTCCACTAAATTGATATCAATTAACATACCAGTAGAACATTCCCTTCCAATTTCACCCAATGTTCTCAGCAGTCTAAAGTAGACAACTCAACTATCATAGAACCAGAATTACAGAGACAATTTTGAGCATATGAATCGCCAGTTCAACAAAAACAAAACCCCATTTCATGATAAAATCACACAGATAAACCGGTTAATTGTACAATATGTGTGTTATAAATTTATAAAGGTACTAAGCACATTATGCTAAGCATATAAAATTGACGAACTAAACCAAGATAAGCGCACATTATACATTCAATTTTTACTCCATCTCCTATGTTCTCACTTTCCATGTATCAAATGCCAGTTTTCACCATCCAAACAATAGAAGACCACCAAATCCAACTGAAAGTAACCATTACTGAAAATCCTCTGCAACTCTACGAGTTGTGTATATTCATTAGAAAAAAACTGGAACACAGCGACTCAAACAACCATAAAGAAAACATCTTGGAATCCTAACGTTCCTTGAACAAATGCCAAAAACATAAAATTTTCCATTTAGCTTCTACTCTTATCCCATTTCTCACAAATTAGTCATCTAACTTACCGTTAAATAACCAAACGACGAACAATTCCAATTTCAAAACCCTTATCAAACGCAATGCGACGAATAAACACTTAACAGTTAACACTATGAGAATAGAGCATACCTCGCCTTTCGTGTAGACACCGACTTCTCCAGTCAGAGGCCTCTTAGTTTCCACAACCTCAATGACCACATTAGCGGTACCAGGAAGTTCAGGCGGGCCAGAATCGAGCGTCATCTTAACCGAATCAAAGACATCAAGCGCCTGCAGCTTGAAATTCACCAATTTCGAAACCGCAAGCAACTCTTGCATCGACGAAACTGCTCTAAGGGGCGCAGTTTCAGCTTCGATTATAGAGTCCTTGGTCTTGGTGTTACCTTTGACTATCACATCGTGAACGCGAAGGGGAACCTGCTCGGTCTGAATCCGTCGGAAAAGGTTCTCCAGCTTCGCTCTTTCTAATCGAATCTGTGATTCTCGAGTTCGTGGCTTTGGCGGTTCGAGTTCTTCTTCTTCTTCTTCGAGGTCTTCTTCTTCTTCATCTTCTTCGTCTTCATTACCAAGTTCTTCTTGTTCCTCGCTAATAGGGTTTTCAGGAACCGGGTCAGGTTTCGCCATTGATGAGAAAGGAAAGAGAAAAGGTTTCAGTGATTACAGAGATTGAGTTCCGCTGGCAGGAAATGGCGGAGTTGCAGTTCTGCAGACATCGTTGCCCATGCTGTGACCTTCGGATTTAGTTATGGGCCTTTTGGGCCTGCTCAAAATTAGAGATAGTCCAAATAAAGAGAGCGAAAAAAAAGAACCAGATAGCCCAAACCCAGCCCATAAGCCCATTTGGCATGCGTGTGAAATTACTAAACTAGTCCTCAGCGCCTATCGCAACCAAATTCAAACTCTTCTGTTCTGTGCTTCAACTTACACAGAGAAATCAGAATTCAGAAACTCGCCACCATTTTCAACTATTTTCTCCTTCTTCTTAATGGCGATGAACAGTGACTCTCTTCACAACGATCTTTTTTCCTCTGTAATCTCAGATATCAAATCCTACACTGGCAAGGATCCACTTCTTCCGTGGCTCCGGTACTTCGAATATTCAATTTTCCGTTTCTTTTTTTTCTTTTTGGAAAAAAAAAAGAATAAACTTGGATTCAAATTTGTACAGGGGCATGAAGAAAATGAAGGAAACATTGGCATCAAATGCGTTGAAGGAAAAGCTGCCTCGGTTCTTGCAGAAATGTGCAGAGACATTTGAGTCCGATCGTCGTTATAGAAACGATGTTCGGTATCTTCGTGTTTGGTTACAGCTGGTAAATCGCCTAACTCATATATTTCTGGTTTTACTTCATTCTGCTTTATTTGGGATTTTTTGGTTGCTGGCTTTTTCTTTCAGTTTTTTCGCTTAATTTCTTGGCGCTTTTTTGGTTACTGAGAAATTGAGCAAACAGAAAAGAAAGACATTTAAGGGAAAAAATAATAATGCAAAGTTTATCAAGTTAATTAGCCAATCAGTAAGTAGTTCTTACTCGTAAATTTTCTAGCTACCAAACTTGGTACTACCAATTACTTGACTGTTACTTCAATCAAAAGAATGGAAAAGTTTGAATTTTTCATTTTATAAGTTTGAATCTTTCATTTTATCCCTGCCGCTCATTTGTTAATTGTTAGTTCTCAACTGATGAAACTTGTTATTTGTTTGATATTGCAAAATTGCAATAGCTGAGGCTGTTTTGTCATTTGCTTGTTTATTCAATTGGATTTTGACTAGATGGATTATGTGGATGAACCAAGAGCATTATTGAGAAAGATGGAAATGAATTCCATAGGAAAAAAGCGATCATTGTTCTACCAGGCATATGCTCTTTACTA
>CANXYI012229410.1:0-15854 GCA_948208565.1 Hura crepitans | reverse complement strand
CTCCTCCCATTTCCCCACCTTAGCTAATGCCACCCTTCTCTCTCTTCTCTTTATTTTTTCTTCAATTTCTCCCATAGTACTTAGCCAAATCCACCAATTTTTATATTAATCTTTTCTTCCATGTCTTCCTAAAGCTCTTCTCACTGACAAAATTTAAAGAAAGTGCCTAAAATGAGAGATATGAGCACGTGATATATAGTGCCTGAAATGAGTAGAAGTGTTTTTTCCTTAATTTTTATTTTTGGTTTAGGTAGTCCTAAGTAAGCCATGATTAACCATGTAGATAGTTTTTAATTTGGAGTAATGTAGGATTTTTTAGAATGTTTCAAACCTTAAATGGTGTATGTTTGTAGGCAAAGAGAGGAACCTTGAGGAAGAGAAGCCAAGCAAGCATTAAAGTGGTGGAATATAAGGTTGTGACACCCTAAATATGTAAATTTGATGTAATATAAGTGGTTAGATGTATTGGTGCTCATGTGTGCATGTGAAAGTGTATATAGAAATGGTATGTTGCATGTATGGGTATGTAAATGCATGAAATGAGTATGTGAGTGAAATAAGTGAGTTATGTAATGCACGAATGTGTGGAGATTGCATAAAAGAGGCATGTGATGGTGTGTGTGAGTGTATGGCTGAATGGTGTGTCAAAGTGATATGTGTGTGCGCATGTGTAGTTTACATGTAATAGTAATGTAACTAGGCTAAAAAAATGAGCATAAAGTATATGTATGAAGTAGAATTGGCAAGAAATGAATTTGTGGGTGATTAAGTATGGAATGGCATTAGTGTGTAATGGTTACAAGGTAGATATATCCAAGTGGGAAAGTAAAGGTTAATGGCAATGAGATTAAGACATAATATGGTTATGTGATTTGAAAGGGATTAATTAGTGTAATATGATTAAATGGAATGCTAAGTGGTAATAATAATGAAACATTAAGTTTATGTATGTGAACTTGATGTGATTTAACTTGAATGTGTGAGAATAATTGCTTGGAATTATGGGACTATGAGAATGGACCAAAAGAATAGTGCAATAATGGTAAGATGTCTTAAATATTGGTTATATGATAATGAAATGTGCATGTAAATAGTATGACGATAAGTAAATGGGTACAAACATATGTCAAATAGGTTATAACTAGGAATATAAATGGTAATTAAACCTAGCCCATATCAATTAAACACCTACTGGATGGGTTGATTGGTCAACTAGGGAATTAGTAGTTGTTAGGGGTTTTAGTCTATGTAGGCTATTACTTATGTGAATGTTATGGCGAGTACAACCACCAAGGTTTTATTAAGAGGTCCACATAGGCTAATCTTTACTATTAGGGTCATTGGAGAAGTTTGCATAGACTAACTCTAGCCATCCTAGGTATTGGGAGGTCCGCATAGACTAATCCCTACTTACTTGCATTGTAGTAGATTTGAGAGGTCCCATAGGGATAATCCCTGCTATCCACCTAATCATGACTGATATTTGGTATTTAGGAGGTCCCTCGAGGCTAATCCCTACTATTTCTACTATTGAGAAGTCCACCAGGACTGATCCCTACCACTCTGATTTAGGAGGTTCTCATAAACTGATCCTTGCTATTGAATGGATAGGTAGGTGCAGCTATCGAGGTCTAAAATATAGGCTGCTACACAACTTAATCCCTTTTATCCAATATCTTAAAGTATGGTGTCTCTAATATGGGCCTAAATAGAATAAATAGGCATAAAGACATAATATGATAGATAAACTATACATTCTTAAATAGAACAAGGAGTATATAATTTGATATGCAATTAATTCAAGTAATAAGACATTATCGAACCATATTTAAAATGACTTAATTCATATATGACTAAGATCATAGGTAATTAATATGCTTAATTAGAATAAAGGATTGTATTATGTGTGTTACATGTCTTCACGATGCAATTTATATTACATTAAGTTCAACATTGAGTGTATACTCAACGTATCGATGTTCTTATGCGCAAGTAAAAGATAAAAGTTAGTTGTTCAGCCTCGAGATTTGTAGTGTAGCTATCCAATTTTCTACGTATACTTTCTATATTCCCTTTTGAGTTGTAATCAGTAGAGGGCACTCATGTATGTATAGGGTTAAGGCCTCGATTGTGTAAATAGTTAAGGGTTATGTCTTATCACATGTGAATTTGTATATGATAACATAGGTGCAATATATATATGTTGATATGGCATGCATGCTTGATATTTGTTAATATACAGGTCTAAGACCCTTATGTGTATATGTATGATTAGTTGGTGTTGAGATGAAATCTAGTGGACTAGAAGGGTCTAGGATATATGAGTTGGCTGAGTATGATTATAGAAGTGCTTTTCTATAGGTTTAAAATTTTGGTTTTTCACCTGGACAATCGTTATGCTGCCAACATTTTTGTAGAGTGTAGAACTCCTGATTTACATGGTTTTGTTAGTTAACTACAATTATAAGCAATATAACATAGGTGGAGGACATACAGCTACCATGAGGTCATTAACTAGGGTGTTAGTCAGTAAAAGTTAAATGAAAGGCATAGTGAGGTAGAATAAGGATGGGTGACTCAACAAGAAGGTAGCATCCCTTATTAGGTCTAGTCATAGGTTAGGTAGGGGGTGTTACAATATGTGTGTGTGTGTGTGTGTGTTTTTTTGTGTGAATACATGTATAAGATAATTGTTACAATTAATTAAAAGAAAGAAACTTTATAGAAATAAAAGAGTATAGGAATTTAATGGATATTTAAATATATAGGCAATAAAAGAGAAAAAAATTTAAGATATTGGTAAAAAGGAAATAATTAAAAAATTATGGAAAAAATAAAGAAAAATTTTAAATACATTATATTGAAAGAATATATGTATATATGATAATGATAATTAAGTTATAAGAGATATGAAAATGTATATCAATTAATTAGATATTTTGGTATAGAAATCTAATGAGATAAGATAACTAGATATATGTATATATATAAACATAGAGATATAATATATGCTTAAGCATTATTATAAATTAATTGATTAGGATTCAATTAAATAGAGACGTTAAGAACATATAAAATTAATTATATAATAAAGTTAACTTATACTAAAAATTCCAAAGGAGATGAGTATGAGTAATTATAATGAGGACATTGTAATGTGTTCCTAATGTCTAAGAAAAAGGAAATAAAACAACTAAAATAAAATGTAGTTGGGAACTTAAATCAAGAAAAAGTTACATGAATAATTTATTGACATAGAACTGAACGAAATTAATTTTATAAGAGAGAGAAGATAAATAGTTTAATAAGATAAAGTATATATACTTTTATAATTATTATAAATTCCAATTCTTAATTAATGACAATAAAACATAGAAATATTGATTACATTCTCGATAATTAAAGACTAAAAAATAAATGTTTATTTATTTAAGCATAAAGGATAAAGGAATATTTATAAAATAAGTGATTAAGGCATTAAGAACATTAAAGATATATTAAGAATTTATATTGAAAATATTGAGTACTTGATAAACAATATTAATCCTATGAAAAATAATAAATTAGAATTAAAGGATTATCAAAGGATACACTGACTAATGAAAGATGAGTGATGAAATATGATGACAAGTGATGTTCAAAATAACAAGAACATAATAGGAAAATTGATATTAAAGGGATATTTGTGATGAACTTGAAAGAGTATACCATGATTATAAATATAGGATATGAAAACTATGACAATAAAATGATATGTTAAATAGTATGGAAACTCTTGGAAAGCAAATGAAATAGAGACAGACAATAGCCCATATGAGTTGGATAACCTACTGGATAGGTTGACATGTCAACTAGGGACTTAGCTACTGCTAAGACACTAGAATGTCCCATGTGATGATAGGTGTGGGTAGTGAGGTTTCAAATGGGAACCCCAGCACATTTCATGATTTATGATTATATAATGAGATATTGGTGTAGGTGTAGCACCCACTGAGTTCCATAAGGGCCAGTGCACATCTTGAGATTTGATGATAGGCACAGTCGTCGAGTTCTAGAATATGGGCCTTGCACAACTTGTAAGGTGAGTACCATTATCGAGGTTTAGGGTTTGAACCCCCATAGAATTATGATGATCATAATGAGTTATGACATAATAGGTGTAGCCATTAAGGTCCAAAATACGGGCCCCCGCACACACTATAATCTTGTTATTTAGTGATAAGAGTGGTGTCTATCAAACACAGGTTAGAGGAGGAAATAATTAGATGAAGCATATTAAAATACCATTAATGATATTTTAATATTTGAATTGGGAAATGTATAAAAGGAAAAGAGATAAGATAAAATGAAGAAAAAGATGAATGGAATTAATAGGTAAATAAACTAATCATGTAATAACAAACATTATTATGAATACATGAATACAATTCATTATAAATTCTATACATATCAAGACGGAATATATGAAATAAGTTTACTGAGGACAGTATCTGTGAATGAGCCAAATTAATCACATATACATACCTATAAATAAAATGTGGAAAGAGTTATAAAATGAACAACTAAATATCTTGAAAGGAATAGAATAAATACGAACTGCCATAAATGATTAAAGGAGGGATGTAGGTATATTCTTAGGGAATATAGAAAAGCATGAAAAATGAGAAACATGTAAGAGTATTATCAAACACATATTCAAAAGTAGGTATAAGAGACAAATACACTACTACCCATAAAAAAAGATAAATTGAGATGAGACAATGGAATTATGAACAGAACAATTACGAAGAGGTTATAAGTAGCACTAATTATTTTATGATTAATCCGGAGTGAGTTTACATCGATGATTATTATTTACATCAATTTAAAGATCTAATTTCTATAGTATTACAATACACCACTAAGCAATTATGCTCAATGTATTAGCTTCCCTGCTAATGCATAGGTTATCAATTAAGGACAGTAGAGCAGCGGATTGAGTCCTAGCATCAGCTGAAGTAGATTGTTAAAGACACAAGTAAGAAGAGTCTATCATATGCATTGTTCGCATGTTGAATGTGTACTTACATTATGATTAAATAACTATTATTTTAGAATTATATATGCATGATAGTGTATCAATGTTATCAAGTATATATATTAGACATAGATAGATGGACATTAGCTTTTATAGTAATTCTAGCTAGATTTATAATTGACCACTGTATTTATTAATTATTAGATGTAATAAACATTAATATTGTTGATGTTTTATTAGATAAATTATGAATTAAAGGTGATGTATGTAGGTTATAAACAATATGAGATATTAAGAATACATACATATTAGATAAAAAAATAGATATTACAAGTTGAACATACCTAGAAGGAATGGGTTTAAAATAGGGATGACAACTAAATTGAATACATAGCATCCTATACCTGAATTAATTTACTAGTTCGGTATGAGGGTATTACATCTCATGTTTTGTGCACACCTCTAATGATTAAGGACAATTTTGGTATTATCACATTAGCATGCAATAGGAATCTCACATTATGAACTCTTCACAATTTCCTCTGCACTGTGATTTTATACCTAACACTTTATTATAAAGTTTAAAATAATTACCAGTCAAATGAATTAGCATAAGCACTATGTAATAAGGCATATCATTTATTAATAAATATTTGATGTACATAAAATATCCTTGTTACATATGTGCTCTAGGTCATACAACTAATAATGACCTACTTACACTAGAGGAATCATCCATGTAATTAATGCTCATAATATTCACATTGTGATCAAACTTATCCTATTATAGTTCCTTAGTGAGTGGATTAGCAACATTCTGATCTATGAGGACCTTTTCAATCTTTACTTCTTATCTACTAACTATCTCACGGATTAAGTTGTAACAACTAAGGACATGCTTAGATCACTAATAAGACCATGGTTCCTTTGCCTATACAATGGCTCTATTGTTGTAATAATACAAAGGTATTAGGTCAATAATAGAAGGTACTGCTCCTAGTTTAGTAATGAAATTCGTAATTCATACTACTTCCTTAGCTACTCCACTTCCATCATTGAGTCTATAGTTTTTCATGTTTGGAATTCTTCCAACTAACTGCACCTCCTACAAATATGAATACATAACCTAATTGAGATTTGCAATCATCTTTATCAAATTAGAAGTAGACATCAGTATGCCCGCTTACTTACAAATCCCTTTCTCCATATATCATAAACACATCTTAGTCCTTCTCAAGTACTTATGGATGATCTTTATAGCAACCTAACATTTATCTCCTTGATTGGAATGAATTTTGCTCTTGACACTTAGAGCAAATGATACATTATTTCATGTATATCACATAACATACTTGATGGATCTTATAGTTGATGCATATGGAATCTTACTCATGCATTCTCTTTCTTTTTGTGTTTTAGCACACATTTAAGAAGAAATTTGCCATGCACCATAAGAATGAATCCTTTCTTAGAGAGGTTCATGTTAAATCTCCTTAGTATCTTGTCTATGTATGTAGACTATGAAAGACCTATCAACCTCTTAAATCTATCTATATAGATCCTTATCCCTAATATATTAGTTGCTTTTCTAAGGTCATTCAAGGAGAATTATTAGACAATTAAATCTTGACCTATTAAAGATCTAAGATATCATTTATCATGAGTAATATGTCAGTAATAAATAGCACTAAGAAAATGGTAGCACTCCTATAAACCTTTTTATATACAAAAGGTTCATCCATGTTTTGTGAGAAACTAAAATCTTTGATTGTCTCATCAAAATGGATGTTTTAGCTCCTAGATGCTTACTTTAATCCATAGATAGATTTCTAAAACTTGCATGCCTTGCTACCATCACTAGATGTAAATACCTCAAGTTGTGTCATGTATCCTTTAAAAAATTTCCATTAAGAAAGTTGTCTTCACATTCTATATGCCAAATCTCATAATCATAATAAGCAGCTATAACTAGCAAAATTCGAATAGATTTAAGCATGGCTGTCAGTGAAAAAGTTTCCTCAAAGTCAATTTTTTGCCTTTGAAAATAACCTTTCACTTTTAAATTTGCTTAATAGGAAATCATGGTACCATCCATGTCAGTTTTCTTCTTAAAGATCCATTTACACCCAATGCTTTTTAAGGTCAATCAACCAAAGTGCACACTTGGTTGTCATACATGGAATCCAATTCAAATTTCATTACCTTCAGTTGTAATTCTGATTCTAAACTCTTTAGAACCTCCTTATAGCTTATAAGATCATTTTCATCTATTAAAGTCACACACTTGTTCTCATCTATGAGAAATCTATAACTTTTAGAAATAGTACAAACTCTAGTAATGCATCTAGGAACTTGTGTTACAATAGATTATTCTATTACTTCATTTGCATGAGTAACAAGGTCTAAATCCACCAATTGATTTACTTCTATTATGGATTTTAAACTTCATCATGTTCAATTCTGCTCCCACTATCTTCCTTTAAGAGAAACTCTTTCTCTAATAAAACTACATGCTTTTTAAAGAAATGCCTTCTATTCCAAAGGTTCTTAGAAATAGTATCCTAAAGACTTTTTTGGACATACCCACAAATAAACATTTATTAGATTGAGCATCCAGCTTATCTAACATTACTCTTTTCATGTAAGCATGGCAACCACATACTTTCTTCTATGAAAAAATTGTTTATTGTTATACTAAATCTCATATGGTATAACATGAACTAACTTAGATGGAACTCTATTTAATGCATAAATAGCAGTTTCTAGTCCATAACCCTAAAATGACTTTAGCATATCTGCAAGGCTCATCATGGATTAAACCGTGTTCAATAAGGCTTGATTTCTCTTTTTAGATACACAATTATGTTGTTGTATATATAAAGGAGTCCATGAGATAATATCCTATTATTTCTTAGATAGCTTTGGAATTCTTGGTTGAAGTATTCACCTCCTTAATCTAGTTAAAGTGTTTTAATAATTTTCCTAAGTTGTTTCTAAACTTCATTTTTGAATTTTTTAAACTTTTTAAATGCTTCAAACTTGTACTTTATTAAGTACACATACCGATATCATGAATGATAATTAATATAGTTTATGAAGTATAGATAACCATTTCTTACATGTGTGGTCATAAAGCCACATCATCTAAATGTATTAGCTGTAATACCCCACTGATGTTAACCTTTACCACTAAAAAGCATTTTTGTCATCTTGCCTATTAAACAAGATTTTTCATGTTTCAAATGATTCATAATCAAATAAACCTAAGTCACTTTATTTAGTGTAACTTATTTATGCACTTCTCATTTATATAACTAAGTTAATGGTGCCATAAGAAATATGGTTTTAAGCTATCAATTCTTTGTCTCCTAGCATTTACCTTATAAATTTATTTTTCATTATCAAGAATATATAGTCCATTAAAATTTGAACCATAATAATAAAATATATTATACTTATAAATTAAGCAACCTTTGCTCTTACTAATGGAAACTTCAAAATCTTGTTTAGCTAGACAATACAAAGAAATAATATTCTTGTTTAATGAAGGAACATAATAGCAATTATTTAGTTCCAATACTAATCCAAAAGGTAAATATAGATAATATATCCTTATAGCTAATATGTTAACTCTTGCTCCATTTGCCAATAATAAGTCCACATCACTCATATTCTCCTTTCTACTACTTTTTAGTCCTTGCAAATTAGAGACCAAATGAGAACCATAAATAGTATCTAATACCTATGAGTAGTTATTAAAAGCAATATTAGTATTTATTTCAATAATACAAATACTTGAAGTAAAGCATCACCATGCTTCACTTTCATTTAAAACACTATGTAGGGCCTGTAATTCCTCTTCCAATGTCTAGTTTTACTGTAATAGAGGAAAGTCCCCTTAGAGCCAGTTTCCTTGGTAGCAACAATAATTACAAGTTATTCACCTTTGTTCTTCTTCACCCTACCTTAGTCCTTAGTTGTGTTCTTTTTCTTATTCCCCCTTTTTCCCTTTAGAGGAAATAGAGTTAACAACTGTAATTTCCTTAAAGTTCTTTTTCATAGCCTCCTTAATAGATTTGAGCATGTTCACTCGCTCAGGAATCATTGTCTGAATCTTTTTCATCTGATAGTTAAGCATAAACTATGTATAACTATCTAGCAAGGACTATAGAACTAAGTCAATGCTTATCTCATGATCTGTAACAAATCCTAAAAAGATGAGCCTTTCAATGTTCCTATTCATTTTTAGCCTATATTACACAGATGAAGTCCCCTCCACTATCCTATAATGAAATAAGGCCTTAGATATCTCATATTGTTCAATCCTACTTTACTCATCAAACAACTCTTTAAGGTGAGAAAGAATAGTGTGAGCATTCATATGTTAATATTGCTTTTGAAACTTTGGGTATATTAATGATAATATTATGCATGTCGCCAAGTCATTGTCCTCGACATAATTCAAATAAGCTAATTTGTTCATCAGTATTAGCCTTATCACACAAGATTTATGGCATAGGCTACTCTAAGACATAATTATCTAAGAATAATTCTCCAATTTTAAAGCTAGTCTATGATGTTAGGCCCAATCAATTTATTGGCATCCAAAATTCTTCACAAATTCATGTTTTATGAGCTCATGTTTAATATAATGTACCAATATGTAAAGGTCAAGATAAAATATCTTATTGCATGAATATGTACATGAATGCATTTTAAAAATAGATTGCTTTATACCATATAGGTTTAAAATGCTTAATTTAAACAAATTTGATGGGACATCAAACATTTAGACCCATCTAAAGTAGTACATTGATTCTATGGGATCCACTAATTTATCTGAGGATTATATTGTAAGCCTATTCAATATGTCATTCACTAGATAGGCTTTGGATTGGTATATTACCAAAAGGGAAGGGTGAAAGAAAGCTGGGTAGAGTTGGCAATAGCATTCAGTAAGTAGTATGAAAACAATGCTAGTGTTGGAGTTACATTAAAGGACCTAGAATTAATCTATCAAAAGCCCAATGAGTCCTTCTCGGACTACCTTGATCAATAAAGGGAAAATGTACAAAAGATGTGAAATAAGCTCAATGACATCAAACAAATAAAGATGTTCATCCATAACACTAATAGTTACATGAATAGTGGGAGCACTGCCAATGGCATAACTACTTAGGAGAAGTTAAAGACATAGTTGTGGATCTAGAAATGTCTAGCAAAAACAAGAGGTTCAAAAGGCCAAAGAATGTTACACCCCACATATATGGCTAAGAATAAATAACAAAATAATTAATTTATGTGTACATGCATGAGAAATAATAAAAAATACTTTTAGGATTTTAAAATAAATTAATATTTTTATAAAAATAATTAATTTTCAATGTTTGTGCATTTAGGGGGCGTAATTGCATAAAAATGATTTTTGAGAGGACTATAACTAAAATATGGTTGTAATCCTATATGGACAATTAGATTGGATTTAAGTGAATTAATCTTAGCCATTGGTTTTAAGGGGTATAAATAGCCTAATTTCAGCTACAGTTAACAAAAAAAAAATTATACATCTTTCTTCTTCTGCCATTTTTCTACAAGTCGGAGGAAAACTTTTAAGCATCTTTGTAAGGTAATCTATCAAACTAAAATTTTTAAATGTGCATTTTCTTTATTTTTATATCTAAACATTGTTCTATATGTGTGTGTTTTGTGCCTATTTATAGGACTAAAGAAGAAGGAAAGGAAGAGCATACTAAAAGGAAGCCCTTGTTGAAGATTAAATAATATTTAAATTGATTTACTTGATTTAGAATTGTATGTGTAAAAGGAATTATGTGTTTTCCCTTAAAATTCCTACACAAATTGGTAGATTAGATATTCTACTGTGTTTTGCTTAAATTTTGATGAAATTGTGATGATGTTTATATGTAATTGATTGGGATAATGGTAACAAATATGTTAGAATTAATGTTTGTTGGATTAAACATGAATTGGAAATGAATTGGTATGATTTTGAGTTGAATTATGCAAGTTTGTTGCTATTTTCCATTAAATTTTGTGTTAGTTTCTATAGAAAAATAGGCCTCATGGTTATAACAATTTTTAGGTCATGGCCATTACCTTTTTGTACCAAAAACTTGGTCTCTAGATAAAATAAAGGGTCATAATCATAACCCATAAAGTGTGACCCCTTTTTAATAGCATAACAACTTTGCTTTTCTTTCTCTAAACTTAATGATTTTTCCGAACAGTTTTCAACCTAATTTTTATAACAACTTTGCATGGTATAAATGCATAACATATGAAATTTTGGCACATATTTTACATGATTTTTGAGTTCAAATAAGAATGCATAAGGTGAGAATCTATATGCTAAATATAACATAAAATAGACTTAAATTGCAAATTGAATGTGTGATATGTTCCATTGAGATTAATAAGTCTATATAGCAATATGGTATAATAATTTTACTTACTAAATTAAGCATGATGAGATGTTACATGTGATAAGTTAATTGTGTAATATGAACCAATTATGAGATTGAGATGAGTATGTAATATGAGACATATGGTGGATATACCATGTGATGAGTTTATGTCTTAACATGTAACATAAGATAATTAAATAAAATTGAGAATAATAAGTTATAATGAGCATCAAGAATAAAATGTATATTATGCAATAACTAAAGATAGAAATAGAGAATGAGATAATTAGTATGATAATTAGATGTTAATAAGCAATGCCCATGTATGACTAGACTATTGATAACATTAGGATAGATTGGCATGTCAATAGGGGATTTCATGTCGATAGGGGATTTGTGTAGCAGTATTATAACCTTTATGAGACATTATAGGTATAATACATAAACAATACTTAGGTACTGTACATTATGTCTATGCTCTCTAAAGCAATTGTGATATTGTAGATATGGTTACATAAGCCACACTTGAGTATTATAGATATATTATGATATTATCCTTATGTGATATTGTGAGTACAACTGAGTAAATCCCACTTGGGTATCATATATATGTGTGTTTACCTATTATCTAGTCTACCTTAGTCTAGGTATACATTTGGCTAATTCAACTAAATATAACTAAGTTTACCATATGCTAACTAAATGAATCAATGAGGGATATATGTATGAGATTTGATATGAGTAACCAAATGTGCTTTAACAACAAGGAATGTGATCTATAAAAGAACAACATGTGATGTATATATGAGTGCTGCATTAGATCATAAACATGTGCATGTATAAACTACAAGTAAGACCAATCTTAGAGGTAAGTTAGGTAAGATTATACATGGTTATATGTGTTATTTTGATATAATAATGTTATTGAAATTTATATGTATATGATGTGATGGTGGTGAGCTAAACCAACATTATTTGTTCACCACTAAGCATTTTACTTAGCACAATGGTTCTTTCATGCATAAGTTATAGATGAGCATCGATAGAAAAGGCACTACATGAAGGATTCATGTAGAGTTTCTTTAAGCATTTTCATCTGCATGAGTTGGGTTTAAAAGTTTTATGGTTTTATTGTCTTTATAATACTTTAAATTTATTTAGATTTTATTTTGTGAACTCTTGATAAGAGTAGTGCGGATTTATTGTTTACAAGATTTCTTGTGTTGGCTCGGATTTTAAAGCCACTTTCCTATCTTTATTTGTTTATAAAGTTGAAGATATCTTTATTATCTTTTCAATGAGGTTTTGATATAACCTATGTGACAAAGCATGTGTTGAGATATATGAATGTGGATATGGATAAGATATTATTTGTACAAGTTTTCATTGGATGAGATACTTGAGCATCTAGAGTGTCTAATGCCTAGGGCATATAATATGGCATCATTTATCTAGTGGCTTCAGTCATCCAGAGGAGGGGCATCAAATTTTATGGTATCAAAGCTAGGTTTAAGTAGTTTTAGATTAGGCAATTGGTTTAAGTTGTACTATATTTCCACTACATGTATGTATGCAAATGTGTTTATGTGATTGAGGGGTGTATATCATAGCATTTCATGTGTATAAACTCAGTCGCTCATGTAAGTGCTCTTTGACGATTTTTAGGTGTGATATGTCTAGCAACTCAAGAAAAGTAGTTAAGGAGGAAGTGAAAAGTTGAGCCTTAGTGAAATGGGATTACTCAAAAAAGCTTATAGGTACTGCTCCCCACCTTGATCAAGCTTTTGAGGCAAGCTACTAAAGCAGTACCTCAGCCAACACTTCTCCTACCTCAGCCATAGCCAACACCTCGTAGAAGATCTATTATGGATAGGCTCTAAAAATTTAGTATGGATGAGTTTTATGGCCTCAAACTGATAATTCAATTTTTGTAGAGTATTAGCTAAATTGAGCTATGAGGGAATTAGAGTAGATAGAGTACATAGAAAAAGAGAGTCTATTAAATCTCTTTTTCATAAGGAAGCACATAATTAGTAAGTAACCCTAACAAGAGGTAAGCCAATTTAAATTATCACTTGGGAGTTGTAGAGGCCAAATATAGGGTGTTCCTTTAGCTAAGGTAGAAGTAGATGTCAATATCTAAACATAAGAAGTAGTTTTAGAGGCTCCTAAAATATGCTAACGATATGTTTTCTAGGCTGGGCTCAAGTATGATATCAAAGTTCATGTAGCAAGCCTTTGAATTAGAGAATTCTTTGAGTTGATTTTATGTATCTCTTGAGATTGATAAGATCAATAAAGTAAGCTAAAAATGGAGGAATAAGGGCTAGAATAAGAGGTATCAGGGTCAGAATAGTGCTTCTTTTGCTGCCAACAAAAGGTAAAATGGTATAGCTATATAGGGTTAGAATCAGGGTCAGAGCTAAAGGCCTATTTAAGGAACTTCCTTTAAGCATAAGTCAACTATGAGAGGAGATCATAGGGTTACATTTATGGCTAATACCCTAAGATTTGTTATTAATTATGTGCCTACATAGCTTTATGAGCACTATGGAAAGCTTCTATAAATGCTAGGTCTTGAGACTCAAAATTTTGGATTGCCTAATGATAAATAAAGGATAAGGATTCTTATAAGTAGAAGCCTTAATCCCTGATTTTAGGTTCTCTTTTTGACATTTCATAGCACATATAAAGTGAGGGCAATTGTAAACACCCTAGTTTTGGGATAATTGTTAAAATTTAGATATAGACTTTGACCTAACCCAACAAGCTAGCAGTGTAACCTAAGGCCAAGCCTTAAGCATCACCACAGACCCTAAAAGGGATTACAAAGGGTAAGCCCCCTATTGTATAGAGTTATTGATTTTGAAAATGTTTTTGAAAGGGATTTTTATAAAAATTTGCCATTTTGGTTGAAACTATGCCATTTTGAGTATCTATTAAAATAGTCATCTTGATATCTTTCAAAACTGTTATTTTAGGTCCCAAAACAGTCTTTCTAGGTTTTTCTAAAATGACTATTTAGCTCTTTCAAAAATGATCATTTTAGATTTTCTAATCTGTATCAAAATCTAAAACTAACCCTATTTGGCCCATAAAATAGCCATTTTCCCAAGAAAAATGGCTATTTTACAAGTCTAAAATAATCATTTCATGGCATAAACTTCAAATATAAATTTAAAGCTCTAAGACAGTCGCATGACTCGACTTGTTTCATGTAAGTGTGTAACCACAAAAATTGAAAAAAAAACACCTTTTAAAAACAAAATTGCTTATTTTTAAAGAGATTTTCTAAAGTTCTTTTCTATCTTTTTCCTAAGTCAACAAAAGAACAAAACTGAAGGCAATTAGACACAATTGGTTTACCAGTTCTCTTATTCTCCCTCTTTTAATGAATTTTTTATTTGCCAGTTAGGTGTGATAATTTTGTTTTTTTTATTGTCCATCTACCAAATAGATAAGGTAACCTTATTTCTATTTTTCTCATTACCCATCTATTAGTTGTATGCCCTAGAGCTTATGTAATAAGGTTATATTCATGTGTTTAAACCTTATGAATAAATGTAAATGGCATTTCTCTTTATTTCATGGTACTTTTATATATTACTTATAATTGTTTGTAGTGTCTTAAACCACATTATAAAGTCCCTAGTAGAAAATCACATTATAGAGGAATTCATGAATTGTTCATAATGTGAGATTTTTATTGCATCCAAATGTGATATACCTAAATATCCTTGATCATAGTATTAACAAGATGGGACATTGTTAAAGTGGATAGATCAGCACATGTTATACTTCTTAATTTGATCAAGTAATAGTTCTCATAAATTGTAAGTATAGAGATGCATAAAGTTAACATGTGGATGCTTACTTGGGAAATAAGTACATCAAATACCCACCATGAGATCTTCACATGGATACTTAATCTATGTTAGTGAAAATATCTCATCATGTTAGTAGTGTAAGTATCCTTAGACTTGAGATCACTATCTTAAATATGGAGTGACATACTTTGAACCTAAAGCTTTTACTTCGAACAAGAAGTATACATAGCAAGGTGCTTAGGTATGGCATGACATATTTAAAGATAGGGTAGTAATTAACAAAGGATTCACCACCCTATATTATAGTTAGGAGTTTATCTCATAGTTCTAATGAGTAATCTTTATTTAGGAATCTTTGCCTAAAGCAAGATGCCATATGTGAATGGTATTCACAACGGGCATTTTTGGAATAAAGGTGAAATTATTAGAACAATATGTCTAAGGCTTAATTAGACATACTTAGTTAAGCTTTGAGTTGTCACAAGTCCATACTCTAAACTGGATGGGATAAAAGATGGTGAAAGGAGTTTATTGCACTGTAACTGTTTATAGAAGGGTTTAGTTAAGCCACTTCACATTCCAACA
>CANXYI012229393.1:0-13400 GCA_948208565.1 Hura crepitans | reverse complement strand
ACACACACACACACATAAAATTATAGATATATGAGGATAATTAGAGAATTACATCACTAAATTAGGAATTTAAATGGAAACTTAAGTTAGCATAAAGTATAAGTTTCATAGTATTAGAATACACCATTGAGCAATTGTACTTAACACATTGGCCTCTTGCTGATGCGTAAGTAAATGATTGGGTAAGGCGAAGTTGTAGGTCAAGTCCCCAACAATGACAAAAGTTCATGTAATAGTTGAACAAGTACAAAGAGTTCACCATGAACATTATTCGCATGTTGAATGCATATGTGCATCACTATTAAATAATTGTTATTTAGAATTGCATCTATATATTTAATGTGTGACACCCCTTATCCATTCCATACACTAGACCCAAAAAATGAGTGACACACTACCGATATTCAAACTATACTATACAAAACCCATAAAGGAATTTAAATCCTTTCTTTATATTAAAACATAATTTACATGTTTAATATAATAAAAACACAAATTATCAAAAACCATTTTCAGGGTATACTAATGGGGTCCCTGTGTCAAAAATTCAGTAGCATAATATCTGTACCAGGATACTATTCCAATAGTAATCTATCCAAATAAACACTTCTATAAAATTTTCATTGCACTCTAACATCTTCTGGGTCTATCTAACCCTCCAAAACTCAACACAAGGCAACATTCTACAAACATTCATAAGGAAGAGATATCATACAAGTCATGCATTCTTGTGAAAGCTTTTAAAGAAAGAAAGAAAAATGTGAAAGATTAGTTAAATAGGATTTACAAAAAAAAAACATGATTATAGATTACAAATAAGGCCTAATCCCTTATATACAAAAGAGTGTTATCTTACTAATTACATCACCAAAAATTATACAAAAGAAATCAAAACACCCTAAAAGGTGGCTTCTTAATCTTCTATGGTACCGAGGCATTAACTCTAATCTGTAGCTTTTACTTATGCATTGGAAAAATAGGATGATGCACTAAACTTTTACTTAGTGGTGTATTCATCTAATATATATAACTAAATATAGACATGAGCATGCACTTCATGATTATGATCATCGCATAACATATCAAAATATAACTTAATATACAAGGTCACATAAAACATACTAACATGAGAAGAGAGATTTCATCATATACACACCAAATAAGAATCACAATATTAACCATGCATATAAGTCACACAAACATAACATGCTTACACACATTTAGGTAACTTACCATATCTCTTATCCAATTTATGTTTATATTTTTCTTAACATATGCCTATAAATAAAAGACAACTATCCATAAACTAGATAGTGGGATTACTGGGCCTGAAAACCATATCGGTTCGTAGATCGTAACTTGGACCTGTAGGTCTCATCGATTTAAAGATCATAACTTGGACCTATAGGTCTCATCAAACTAAAAATCATAACATGGACCCGAAGGTCTTATCAAACTAAGAATCATAACGTGGACCTGAAGGTCTCATCGCACACGAAGGTACGCTAGCAACTGCCTAAACTCTCTAATTAACTGGTTAACCTATCCAATTAAGCTCTATTAAATATGGGAAAATTAATTTAAAATTAGTTTATTAGGTTTCACAATAGTCGATGTAAAGTCCTTTTCTCTTCCTCATTGTGTAGTTTCAGTGCAAATGCTAGAGCATATAACAATTTTGTATGCATATGAAACATATTTTATGTTGTTATCAATGTTTAAAGATATATTTGCTCACTATCCATCATTGTCAATTTATTTCTTGCATTATACTTGTAAAATTTTAAAAATGCCATGTATTAGTCAATTTTCACAACTTATAGCATATTTACTTTCACTCAAAACCATGAAAGGCAATTAAACTCAAAAAGATCACTTTATATCATAAATTCTTTCCTCTAATTTGTATTTTGTATTCATGATTTAATTAAAGACAAAAAAATTATAATGCTATCTATCTAACTCGATTGAAAGTGTTATAGGTTGTAAAGAAAATTTAGTTCGAGAATACCAAAACCTAAGCATTTTTTTACATTTCTAGTCTAAGTTGTTCACTTATATAGGACATTAATTATTAGATATGCTAATTAGTATAAGTAATGTTTTCCACTATTGCAACTGAATTTTTACAACAGTGATCTTAATCTCTATTAGCAAAAATTGTTTTAAATTTTAGAAATTTCCTTCACTTTGACAGAGTTCATTGGGAAATCTTAAATATGCTATCAAATTCCATCCAAATAAAGCCATAAGGCAAGGCTAACCTAATTTTTCCATATCCTATTGCTACACTTCACAACAATTTGAGTCTAAAAAAATTTGATTCTTAAATGCTAGATTAGAAATTTCAAAGTATTACCTAGCTCAATTAAGTTTGAACATGTTATTACTATATATTGAACTTAATTAACTCATTCAGGTATAAGTTTAGGTAATGATGTTGATTTAGATAACAAAAGCAAAGTTTTAGATAAAATCCATAATATTTTCCTAGGCTAAAAACTTGTATGCAATTCCTTGTGCATTCTAGTTACACCATCCCAATTTTCGGTATGGTAAATCAAAACAATGACTTCAATTATTTTTTCTTTGGTTATTTTTAAAGACAAAACAAGGTCCATTTGTAATTTACCCATCAGGCTTAGATTTGTAGCATTTATTGTTGTCACGAGTCAAAATTCAACACACAAATGTCACAGTATCAAATTTGTGAACTTTAAACAATTTACCGCAGCTAATACACCTAAAACAGCAAGGTAACGTTGCCCGACGTAACATATTGTCCACCCATTTTCGTTAATGATTTCCTCTGCACATTACACCAGCAGAAGACATTTTTGCAGCCATCAAACTACTGCTGATTTATTGCCACAACCACAATAATTGGAGCTTTGATTAACCCATGAAATACACAGTATCAGTTCCTTTAATCCAATTATGTTTTATAAACATTATTCTATCCCATTATCCTTCTAAAGATGCCAGAAAGTCCAAGAATTCAGAAAACTAACTAAATTTTCAGTTTTAGTTCCTAGACTTAGCAAATGAAAAAATAAAATTTATTACATTTCCTTATCATACCAGCTGCTCAACAACGGTTGTAATGGCGTTCGAATTTCACTTCAAAATTGCAAAATTAGTCTTTCCCCAACTCAAATTTAATGACCAATTATCGCTCTCAATCAAACCGTGCTTAATAGAGTAAAAATGATCCAAATCCTCTTAAGAAATTCTCTTTCCGTCTCAAGCCAGATTCACGGTATTCCTTAAAATCTCACCACTATAAAACTAGTTCATCTTATCTTAGAATCACTTTAAACTTGCAGCCCCTTCGTCAATTTTCCCTTTCTTCTTGATCAATCATGTTTATATATATGTAGTTCATAGAAGGAGATTTATGGCCTCTGTTGTTGATCAATTTCAAGTAGTCCAGCAACACATGATTCGATAGATGACAGAACACAGCATCTAACAATAACTCCAGCACGATTCTTTCTTAGTTCTTCAAGAAAAGCATAGAGCTTGTGATTTTGAAATAGAAGGTTTACTATTCTCGAGTTTTCTTAAATGCAAATTTGATATGTTTAGTTGGATTTGCAATTGTTGGTTCTGTGCTATTGCTTGAGGCCAGCTCTGAAATCAGTGAACAAAAAGAAAAGGATCATGAATTATTCTACTGCTAATTTTGATAATCGTAGGTATCTTGTCGGGTGAATTGAAGAAGAAAAAGAAGAAGAAGAAGAAGAGAAAAAAATTAATGAAAGAAAGGTTAGTCAAAGATATGTGTTTTTCTTTCTCGATAAAGAAAGACCCATTGAAGATGAAAAATGAGGATTTTTGTCCCTTAAACGTGCTTTCGATTTCCACTCTCGCCGACTCACTCTCATTCTAATTTTGTTTTTATATTTATGAATGAATTGATGACATTTCTTTGATACTAAAAATTCAACCATAAAAATCTCTCATTAGTTATAATTTCCATTTTTTTTTTTCAAAAAGAATTCTAGAATTTTTAAGATTTTTATCAAAATGAGTGGTTAGGATTAACTAGATTTAATTATTTCTATTGTCATGTTTTACTGTTAAATAAGATCTCCATTTCTTATTTTAATTATTCCATTTTCTTTCAAATAAATTTCTTCTATTATTTCTTTTGATTCTTTTATTCTTCAATTAATGTAAATTTCAAGAATTTTAATTCGTAAAAGAAATAAAACAACTTATATTAATATTGACTAATTTGACTTCGTAAATGTCCACATTTTCTTTTAAAATTTTAATCCCAATATATACATGAATAACACCTTCACCTAATTAATTAATGCTATTTAAATTTTCAATAAACACTAATCTCTTATCACATGAGCAAGCATTATATTTGAAAAGCATACATATCACCTTCGCACATAAGGAGAAATAAATTACAGTAATTTAACATTAGTATAAATATCATACATCGACAAATTAGTCCATTCAATAATCATTTTTGTGACTTGACAACTACCTTAATTCCATAGAAATTAGTAGTAATTGCCTAACTTCTATTTCTAAGAGATTAACCTTTGTTAAATACATTTTTATGTGACTTTTATTAAATAAAATTAAAACCATTTTTATTAAGAAAATAACAATTAATTATATATAAAAATTCTTCATGTGAAGTTAAGCTTTACCTGTAAGACAAATAAATTAAAGTACTTAGTATAGCCCATAATAAATAAATAAAAAATAAAAGGTATACAAACAAAACAAATAAGTACAAAAAGAATAATTTTTCCCATTTTTGCATCATCAAGTCTATGCAGGCGATTCATGGTTCCTTGCACATGTCTGTGCAGACATAACATAAATGCTACACTTGGTTGATCCAGACATATCTCTGATATAAATGGCCAATCTTACACAACTTAAAATAAATGGTTAATAGCATAAACAGAGGTCTAATAAGACATAATAATAGTACAAAATAAAACATTTCAAGGACATATAGAATATACATGCACAACTATTATTAATGGTTGATGATTTAAATGATTAATCATAAAATGAAACATGTAACCGATTTTCACACAACTACTTCCATGTGGACTACATACGAAACACATATATTCATAACATATGTCTATGCAAACTAAACTTCTCTTAAAAGAGAGTCTGTGTGGATGGGGACATTAGTTTCAAAATACATATTGAAGAACAAAATGATTAGAATATATTAAAAGAACATATTTGATATGAACACACTTTAATAATATGTGATGATTCTAACAGATAATACACATATTATTAGGCATTAAATTAATGTTGAAACAGGATATAAAATACGACATAAAAATGAGATTGCACATTAGTTCATACGGATGATACATAATAATAACAAGCATAAAAATATGTCTATGTGAACCTTGTTACAATAGAAGGTCTGTGTGAACCATACAATGATTATAAAATTTTGTTTACATTCATGAACGACGAAAACACATAGAGAATCATAGATAAATGCTAACCCACCACTATAATTGATGTAAGGATTACATAAGACTACCTCATGAGTTAATTAATCATAAGAGATCCTTAGTCAATGAACAAGAACACTAAATGGGATGAGAAGAATGAAAAGAACAAGAAGGAGACCTTATATCTTACCTTCACTAATGCTCCAAGTAACAACAAAAGGTAGGATTTTAGAAGAACAATGTTTTGAGTAAGGGCTTAAGACTAGTAGAGCGAATCTTGTATTGGAGTTTACTTCTTAAACTCTCAAAAAATTTGGTTTTCCCTCCCCCCTCTCATGGTGATGAGGAGGGTAGTTATAGGTTTTATAATGGTTTTTCCATTTAGATAAAGATGAGCCCTAATTGTATTATAAATCAAAATCCTATTTGAATCACTGATTTTTTATAAGCTTGTCGAAATGAGGTCTGTGCAGACCTATCCAAAGAAGGTCCATGTAGACCTTGGGCCAAGGTGGCCTTAGGAGATAATGGGCCATGGGCTTAGTCTATGTAGGTAGGTTGTATGCTAGTTCGTGTAGATTTGGATTGGCTTTGCCACCTATTAGTCCATGTGGACTAGGCTTTAGCTTCTTATCTTGTTGCTTAGGCCCATCTTTTGTTATCATCATTGGTCCCAAAACTAGGGTGCTTACAGTTGCTCATACTTTGATGTGTGCTGTGAAGCGCAAAAGTAACCAAGTTAGAAGTACTTACCTAACTAGCTAAATGTACTAAAGCCTGTATGACTGACTCAATGTTAGATTGGCTTATAAGGCAGAACCTAAAAATATTGGATTGATGTGAAGTTGAATCCGAAGAAAATATATTGACTTGTAAAAGACGTATTGGTGTGAGGTTGAATCCAAAGATTAGTTTAAAGATAAGCTTGGTAGCTTAGTCTAGTGAAAGTATAAGGATTGGTTGGTGGCTAAATCCTTGTTATCGTGAATATTGCATAGTTGTTGTTGAGACTAAATAAATGATGATTTTTTCACCTTGATTAACCTTTAGGGTTGAATCTTAGGTAGAAGTTAAATAAGCTTCCATGGTAGAAGGTTTTGACTGAACTTGATTATCCTTTGAAGACGGATGGTTATGGACCCAATCATTTTGCAATGTTTAAAGCAAGCAAAACCCATCTTACCTTTGGATGGCTTTATATCTTTTGAAGAAGCTAAGCAAAAAACTTATCTTTTTGCTTTATTAGCATGAAACATCTTTAAAAATTGGCTTAGGGGTTGAATTGTTAAAAGAGGAGCTAGAAAAATCTAACCTTAAATGAGAATGATTAAATGTGAATCTTAATATGATTTTCAAGGCAATAAAACCCCCTTTAGGGCTTGAATCAGGTGGATTTGTAGGTTGATTCCACTCCCTCGATCTTTAAGCCTTATCTCAATTGCTTCAAGACATTAGAATTAACTACAGTGTTTGATATCCTCAATAACTAAAATTTGGGTTGAATTGTCAAATGAAATGGATTAAGTTGGATTATGTGGTTAGCACCTTTATCAAATATGATAACATTGAGATCAAGGTTGCATTTTATGTCTTTTTCAAAAGAAATTAACAAATTAAAATCTAGAGCTAAATTTGTTACAAAACATAAATTTGGAAAAAAAAAACAATGTTTTATCTTTGAATAAATGTTTCCAAATATTAGAACAAAAGAGGTTAAAATTTTTGTTACTTAACCAAGAAAACAAAGGCTGAATTGACTTTTATTAGCTGTAAACTGAATAAAAAATATATTGACCAAATTTGATTTTCATGAAAAATTATTTATATCTCGATTACATAAATGTTTTAGCAATTAAGGAAAACAAATATAAAGCTAAGAAAGATTCGCTTATATTGAAAATGATCTAAAATGGGGGCTGAATCTATTTTGTTAGCTATTAAAACTAAATGAAAATAGATTGACTGAATTTGATCAAAATTGATTTCATACTTATTTTCAACTTTATTTTTCCTTATTTTCAAGTGATTTCAGCCTTTATTTTTCATTTTTCTCATCTGAACTAGTTTTATTGTTTAATTAGCTTTATTTAAGCATTTTTATTGCCTGCATGTTTGGAACCCTTGGACAAAGAAAGTTCATACGGACAGCGGTTTGATAAGTCACTGTGGTTGGGTGAGGTCTGTATAGATGTGAAAAATACTCTAGACTTGAGTAAGGTTCATGTAGATGCATTTGACTGAACATAAGTCCATACGGACTTATGCAACATGATCTAAGTCATCATAGGTCTATGCAAACTCGTTGGATGGTCTTGACCTAAATAGGTTCGTGTGGACCTTACTTTATTTTTAAAAGGAATCGACATCCCTCATTTTTTCTTCTTCATCTCTCATTCTTTTTCTGAAAACACTTCTTTTTCTACACCATTTTAGTGGCCTTAGACTTAGAAATGGCTTCTTCACCTAAGCATTCTATTAGCGATGAAATTCCATTGTACTGTGAGAACTAGACACTGCTGCTACTGCCTGCTCTGCCTCTGCCTCAATCTTCAGTAACTTTTCTGGCTATGATTGAGATGTCAATTCCTGAGGGGTTTGTGCCCTCTATAACTGGAAGTCACCCTCAAACTATGGCACCTATGAATAAGGTACATTTTGGAGATTAGATCCTAATTTTAGTTAATTTGGTTTCGAGACTTACCCATAGGTAAATTCTTGGTCCCTACATCTTTATGAACTTGGTTTGAGTCTATGTGGTAGATTAAGGTGGCTAATTCTACATTTTTTTTATTTTGCATTTTCTATCTTGACAAGTCCATGTAGACAATTTAAGAGTAGGTAAGGCAATTCATATGAACTTGAGGCTATTCCAAGACTTAGTTCATACAGACCTTTGGTTAGGTAAAAATGGAAGAATGATTCACATCTCTTTTATGGTGTTCCTATGTTTTATAGTTGTGTGTTTGTACAAACCTAGTGGTGTCCTGCATTGGTCTATGCAGACTCCTAGTCACTTCCATATAGACTTTCTATCTTAGTCTTAATGGTCCGTAAGGACTTGAACATGCTTTAGAATGTATTAGTGATACCCATGTTAGTAAAGGATTGGGCGAGACTAACAGGCTTTGAGAAATTCATCGATCACTTAGTCGAGGGTGATTTTCGAAGGGACCTATAAGCATTGAGAGTGCTACTAGATTGGTGGATGGACACGACCCATATATTCCACCATTCTTTTGGTGAACCAACTATCACTTCATTCAACTAAGCTTTCACTACTAGTATGCCTTGTAAAGAATGAGCCACTACTTTCAATGCCTATTACCATTTTTTGAACCTTTGAGCCTAATTGGCATGAGGCCTATTAGGATTCATTGCACAGGATAGCTACGAGAGTATTTATTGTACAGACTTAAATGAGAAGTGGATCGATGCTACTCCCATTTCTCAATTGGAGCTGGACTAATATGCTCACTTCTTTATCCAGTACCTGCTAGGTACCACTTTATTTGCCAATGCGAATGGCAACATGAGCTAGAGTTTCCTTCCCAGTTTTAAAAGTATTGACAACATTGGAGCTTAAAATTAGTGCTTCTCCTCTCTAGATTAGATATACAAAAGCTTAGATACAGTGACTCAGACTAAAAAGAGTCATTAATTCATTTAGGGCTTTATCTCTAGTGCTTTGGTAAATAGTCAGCTTGATACTTCCATTCTATTTTTATTTGTTCAATTGTAAATTGGACTTATATATTTATCCTTGCAGGTCTAGGCATATGAGTTGCACCTGTTGGCTTGCCTATGTAAGTTTGACATTCGTCGCTGGTTCCTAATAATGGACAGATGGGTATGCCTGATTTCTGGGGTTTGAAATGCCCTGTATTTGTCATAGCATAAGCAATACCTAAGCTATCATGCTTGGGCTAATGTGAGTGATTCTGCAAATATATAGTGTCTTAGTTAGTTATTTTAATTGTAGTATAATCCTACACATACTCATGATTTTATTAGTGTAGATTGATTTGTCTTAGTGGGTTTTCCCTGTAAAAGAGATGCTCGACTTCTTATCCTCAGCTCGAGAGCTCTCCATTTGCAGAGTCCTCCTCACTACTCTAGAAGCCGACTCTTGGTACATAGGAGAGTGGGTTTTTAGTTAGCATATAGGGCCTAATGCTCAGTACGTGACCTAATGTCCTCCTATTATGATGTTGTTTTAGAGATACATTGATAATTTAGTCTTTGTCTAGAAGATGTCGGCTAGGGTCCCTTGAGATACACTGGTGATGATAGAGAGTAAGGATTATGCCATTTGAGCAACTGCCAATTTGCTACCTTGTATACCTTATGCCTTTAGTCTTTTTATCGAGATATTTTTTTTCACTTGCTCGAATGTGCCATTTTTGTATCATATCCCAACTTAATTATCCTTGTTTTGCAAGATATGGCTCCCATTCCTAAGATGGGTCTTCTTTTTACTCACAAAAAAGGATGAAGAACACTCCAGGCTCTATTGAACCTTCTTCTATTTCTCAATTTTCACCTTCTTCTGGTGTATGAGCTCCTTTTGGCAAAAGAGGTCGAGGTCTAATTATTCTTAATGCCGCTAGCCTTGAGCTCATCCTAGGTGAGATGATAGGCACGTTGACAGATGTACTAGAGCTAAGCTATATGAGATATGATTTGAATGGTGAGCATAGCTCTATTTAGCTATTTAATAAGGATAGTTAACTTGTGCCTTTTAACTCAACTAACACCACACTAGTATTTTTCAATTTCCTTGCCTATTAATTAACCTATTTGCATGGTTTAACTTACTTTATTTTGATAAGTGTAAGGGGCTGTAGCGGAAAGGATGGCATGAGTGGTGGATGCCTTTAGGAGAACAATAATAGATGAGACTCATGCCTTTTCAATGAGTTTTCTTATGATTAGTTAGTCAAATAATAAAAATGTACATGTGTGATACAAAAATTGTCCAAATATCCTAATGCATTTATCCCTCATTTTTGTAGAATGAGCTTGGAAGAGGGTGGTATCTCTTTAGATTGCACGAAGGAAAGTAAGGACCTTAAGTTGGCTAAGAAGTTAATGCTCTCTTCTAATGATGGGGACATAGAGAGCAAAGATGGATAGGAATAAGTGTTAACCCTTACATATGCCTTTCATTTTTGTAAATAGGTCATTTGTTCACATGTACTGAAATTTACAAATTTAATATACATGTCTTCCATAATTACAAGATGTTTATATTTATAGATCATGATACATCCTTTAGTGAATACAAATGCCTATAAATATCAAGCATAATTTTATGAGGGAAACTTTTGACAATAATATTCTTCCCTAAATAGACATGTGAAATCTTGTAACATAAGTCTGTATGAACCATATTTGTGGGGTTGGCTTTTTGGAAAGTAAGTCTGTATGGATAGAGGCTAAGAAAATCTATGTAGACATATTGCTAAGTAGCCTTGCGAACATGAACTAAGATGGTTTGTGTTGACTTTAATGTCAATCTGCAATATTAGAGGTCCATGCAGACCTTATGGCATGTTTAGAATATCTTTGTAGAAATTGGTTTGCTTTAGTTTGACCTATAAATACCCCTTGCCCTTGATTGCTTTTTGCACAATTCACTAGGGATCCTCTTTTTACATATCGATTGTTAAAAATTCTAAATTCTAAGGCCATCTGGGATTCCCCAATTCTTGCCTTATTCGCTGTTATCAGAATCTTAAGGAAAGGAAGGATTAACTTTAATTTCTTTTTACTCTCTTATGCTATTCGGACCTAGTTTTTCATGTTTTTAACTTTAACTATCAAGAAATTACCCCTACTCCCAAGGAGTTTGCAACCATTATTTTGATGACTAATACCCTCTGGACATCATGCTTACCTTAGGAGTATCACCTTCAATAGATCAATAAACTATTCTAAGAGTAGGTCCTATCTCTTTAGAAACAATCTTAGGGTTTGCTGGGCAATTTGCCTTTACATCCATGGAATAGGCCAAATGTATCTTGTTATGTGTCTTAGATGACTCACTGATAATAATTCATGAAAATAAATGTTGTGACTATAAAATGCTTCAAGTGTTGATTGGCATTTCTTCTAGAGGCAACCTGTTTGGCATTATCCTTGTTAAGACTATAACACCTCCTATCCAATCTGTTATCAAACCAGGCAAGAGATGCCACTTCTTAGAAGGTCATACCTCTTAATCCTATTCTCACCTATAACTTATTTAACTTGATAAGAATTGTTATTATATTTAATAATCAACTAATATATTAGTTAGTTTTAGGCCTGACTAGTCCTAGTACAACAAAAGCTCATGTTCATCTATTTACATCCAGTAATATATGTCTGGTAGTCTTGCTACATTGTCATGCCTATAAAATCCTAAAATAATAATTAATTTAATCATAATGCAAGAATACATTTAGCATGAAAATAATGCTTGTGATGGACTTGTCTTACCTGTGTCATTAATGATATGCTCTAGCCGGTGCTGGGACTCATCTGCCACTCTGCTCATCTTAATTGATCACCTACACATTAGTAAGGAAGCCAATGCACTGAGCACAATTGCTCAGTGGTGTAGTCTAATACTATGGGAATCATATCATTAAATTAATGTAAATAATAATCATTCATATAACTTACTTCAATTAAGTCTTAGTTTCATTATTTTGGTTACTTATGATCTTTTCATAACTATTCTATTCCTAACTCTAATCTCTCATCCTAATTTATCTTCTTTATTGGGTAGTAATATTATCATCTCTTATGCTCGTTTTTTAATATGTATCTGATAATAGTTCCACATATTTCTCATTTTTCATGCTTTGCTGGATTCTTTAAGAATATGCTCACATCTCTTCTTTAATCCTTTATGGCTTTTCTTATTCATGCTTCCCCTTTCACTATATTCACTTCTTCATTTTTATGTCTCTTTCTACATTATATATATATGTATCTATCTATATTTAATTCATCTTATTCAAATATATGGTTTTCAATAAACTTATGCCATGTGTTTTGGCTTGATATGCATAAAATTTATGAAGAGTTGTATTTGTGTATTAATAATAGGGTTTGTCATTATATGATCAATTTACTTCTCTATTAATTCAAATAATTTCTGTAGCGCTTGAAAATCCGAATCATGTGAATAGTGTATTTTGGGCTTGAGTGATTTTTCCCGTGGTGCGGGTCATCATTCTGAGTCCGTTGACTGCTATATTAGCCGAAAAACTTTTGACTGGCCTGAAAATGGTCAAAACGAATGAAATAAAAATTTTAGCAGAACCAATAATTCATTTCAGGTCAAAAACTACTGTTTACGGAGATAAAATGAGGTCAGGCTGGGACAGCCTTGAGACATGAGAATGTGCTCGGATGGTCTCGAAAATATCATACCTTGAACCTTTAAAATTTCACTGAGTATGATGGAGAAGGAATTATAATTTTCTAAGGTCAATAGATATTTTTTTTGAATGTTTTATTATGGTGAGTGAATAAATCTAGAAAGTCAATTGTTGACTTTTGACCTAAAAATTTGCATGGGCCTTCGGGACCCAAAGCAAGGATTCTTAAAACTAGAATGAGAATTTTTGGAGGACTAGGGAATATTTTACGAATTTTTGTATGTTAAACCCGGTCTATGGTGAATAGTGATTTTTGCTCCCGAAAAAGTTTTGAGCTAAAATTTTGCAAGGGCATTAATGGCTATAATTGAGAATTTTTGGGACTGAAATAGGAATTTTTGGGGACATGTGGAATATTTTGTGAATTTTTAGGCAAAAAGATGACATAAAATGCACAAAAATGGTTTAAAGGCCATTTGGCCCAATCAAATGGGTCCAACCCATCCCATATATCAGCCTTTTGGTGTGTGTAACCTTTCCCATGAACCAAACCACCTCTTTCCAACCCGAACAC